>JAWDHC010000084.1:0-99671 GCA_036172615.1 Curvularia verruculosa | reverse complement strand
TCGGTGGGGCGTGAGCCGCTCGCTTGGGTGAGCCGCTCGCTTGTGAACCACGTTACACCATTCGGCTTGTTCTTGATTGCAACTCTTTTAGGCCAACATGCTCCAGTCTACGTCAATCCAAGGCTGCCGCAAAACCCAACATGACTTCCATTGGGCATCCAATAGCAACGTCAATGCAACATGAATGCAGCCCACGCCTGTTTGACACCCATAACACTGCTGAATACAATTGCAGCGTCATGCCTACCCTATGCGACACATCACACCCAATCCTACTAGGGGTCATCGCATCATAAACGCGTTTCTTTTTTTTTTACTCCCATACCGTTCAACTCAATTCAGTGGGTATCCCTGTCACCATTCATGGGACGCGGAGGGGCCTTCCGGACTTCCCCGTTAAGCCTAGTGGGGGGATGAGATCAGACGACGACGATTACGACGTCAGCACCAAAGCCAATATGCGCGTCTGTCGGTTTTATCATTGCAAAGCAATATTTTGGATTCTGCCGTTTCTTGGGCCGGTCGGCATCCATGTTCGCCCGTGTTTCAAGCGATATTGCCCCGTATGCACCCTGCCAAGCACCCTCTTCGGGCTGACACGGTTAACTCCGCCCGGCAGCATGCATCCTTTGCTTAACTATAGTTATGTACGAATATTAATCAGACTTTACAAAGACATTCGGCTTCGCGGTTAAAATTTGCCGGACGCGGCAGGGTTTGCGCTCGCATCGGCTTGCCTGTAGGGAAACAACATGACCGTCTCCAAACATAGTATACGGCTCAGCAGCTTGAAGTGCGTCACTGGTTGCATTGCAAGGGTGCTAATCATAGAAGAGAGCACTGAGCTCAAAAAAAAACAGTAGTTCCAATGGGCGGGTACGTACGGGTAGACTGGTTAACGCGCACGTGCACGTGCACAGCAACCGTTTTTGCGCATTGTCCCTTCAGCCTCCAGATCTTGCCTGCTCGCTAATCTGTGATCAGTCCCGTTCGCCTCCACATGGCGAGCATGTCAGCTCAGTTCTAGTACTGGTGCTTCTTCCCGAGATTTGGCCCCCTCGTGTCATATAGCATAGCGGCTTGTAAAGCTCGTAATTGCCTTTTCTTGTCCAAAAGGCCAATTAGTAATACGACTTCTCAAGCCTTGGTATACCATGTGTTCGTCTTGGTATTGCGCCATCTCTGCACACATGGCCTGTCTACACCTCTCATTTACGCGTTATTCGGGTTCATGATGGCAGGTTCACATCATCTTCAGCTGACATGACACGAAGCGCGAGGAATGTACGAGTCTGTGAATAGAAATAGAAGCCATCGTAGCTTAGTATGACACCATCCATTTCTTTCAACCCGCCAATTCTTCTATTTCTGGCAATCTATCCAAGACGTCGCCAGGTTTGCTAAAGAATCTGTCTCGGCTTCAGCCGCATGCGCCCCACTTGCTATTATTCAACATGGCATTTTCTTTGGGCATTGTCCCGTTGCCAGTCTTTCACACCCGCAGCACACTCTGCTAGGTCCCGCCGTGGCTGGCATGTGCGTGTTGCTAGTTCTGACTCGTACGAGTCTACTAACCCTGCACCTCTGGCGCCTCCCATCGTATCTGACTAATTTTACGCTTTTCTCCTTTGGAGGTGGATGCACTCGTTGGTCATACCCGGAATTAGACGTTGTGGTGCGTTTTCAAGGTACTAAGGGATAGCATGATGCAATTCGAACGGCCCGATCATGCAAGGTACTTGGGTCTTCTCTATGCAGTAGATCGGTTTCAAAACAGATTGAGAAGCTAGTACTAGAATGTATGCTGTGGATAGCAACCTCTTACTGAACATGCCTCCGTTTTTGTAACAAATACTATAGACTCATGACTAGGCGCTTCTTCATGCATTACATCTAGAAATTATATGGCCTTTACAGAATAAGCATAACAGGAAAAAAGGTTCATCGTATGCCGCTTTCCTTGCGCAGCGAACGATATTCTGTATTCTTTTCTCACTTTATTATTCCATGTAACCTTCACGGGTCTTCACTTTTGCATCAGACCTGTTGAAAAAATCGACTGAATCAATCTGACCCAGTAGATGGCAATTGATTGTACTACTACTGGATTTATTCGAACTTTTTTTTTTTGAATTACTAGCATCGATCCAATCCATCAACCCAATCGATCCACAGACTGACCCTTACCAAGCTTTCTTTTCCATCAATGTCACGCCGAACTCATGGATAGTATGTACACGGCATATCGATCCAGCTGACATCCTAGTTTTTAAGGAAAACAGAAACAAATGATATTGCGCTCGAGAAAAAAAAGCTTTAATTTTACACTGTAAGTTCATCAGGGCAGCAGAAAGTATAGTAGTAAACATCGCTTTACTACCTCTTCTAGCAACTGAATACCATCTACACTCTCTTTATATCTAACTAGTCGCCTTGATGCGCGATGCAAACAAACACGTATGACCATATGCATACCAATCATACGCCATACCGTTTTAACTTTTTTCGCCGTCTTCGCAAATACCCAGATTTTGCCAGCCAGCAATCTCTCACCCTCGATCCTCCTCAACCAACGACATAGCAGTGACTCAGCTCCAGCGTTTATATTTCACTCTCCATCCTTGTTTTTTTTTATCAGGACATCCATTTTGTCTATCTCACTTCCTCTCCCCTCAGCACATCGAGGTAAACAAATGAACAAACAAACATGAAGAGAAAAAAGAATCATCTCGAATCATTTTTTTCTTCTCTTCCCTTTCCATAAAAATCACCATCTGGCTTTGCAAACGCATACTTTCAAATGCCCAGGTTAAGAGAAAAAAAAACTATGCAAGACGGGCAACAACGCCGGGAATCCTATGTGCATGGATTGTTTGGGAGTGGAAGGGAAAATTCCACAAGGCCAAACTACGCTTTTCACACAAAGTTTACATTGCGACTGCTCTGGTATGCCGGACCGGGAAAGGAGCTTAATTTTCAAGGTGAAAGCAAACTCCTTGGTGTGACAAGCTGCATATGGGACTTGTTTGAATTCTCTAGCACACCATTTCATTCCCTCTCACAAAAGGAGCAAATGCTACATCTTATACTTGCAGATAGGTCAAAAGGGGTTTCAACATGGGGGCGAGTATACACTCTGACTCGTGCAATACTGCAATTGCCATACTTTGATTCAAATATCCAACGCTAACCCCCAACAATCCAATGGTTCAACGCCGTGAGTGTGTTCCGTCGTACAATACAATCGCGTCTACCAATCCGGTAAGTCGCATGGGGTTTTTCGGACCTTGCTGTACCCCTCCGCGCCGTCCCCTCACCCATTCCGCTGCGTGCATACGAAGTCATATGTATTCCTTGTGAAGATTCTAAGTGAGCTTCTGCTTGATGAAGAACGAGCGCAGATGCGACAATTGCCAGACGCAGGTTACACCCAGAACAACAAGCTGGATAAGTGTCCAGCGGACGACGCGCGAGTTTGTGTGTTCGGACTGGTCACGGAATTCGGCCTCACGCTCCTGTAGATTTGTTAGTCTGTTTGCAACCAAAAACACATGCATGTAATCAACATACTCTTTGGAAGACCTGTTCCCTCCTAATGTCGTGCAGCCGTGCGTTCAAGTCCTGGACCTTCTGTACCAGCGTCTGGACCTTGTCCTTATCCGTACTCTCGATCCTGCTGGTCTCTCCAATTGCCATGTCCAAGGTAAACTTGACGGTGCCATGAATACCAGAGTCTAGCCAGTTACCGCTGCTGTGAACATTCTGAGGAATGAGGCAGATTCTGTGCTGTCCGCTGTCGGCTGCGCTGAAAGTGAAACGACCTTCAGCAGATCCTCTTTGGGCCACAATGCGGTGGTTGTTGTCAAACGTCTCTTCGACAGTTACAAAGACGCCGACTTCGGATTTAGGCAGGTAGGATTTGGTCGCGTCGTCCCAGGGTTCAGCGTGATAGTGGCCTGAGATTGTTAGTTATGTCTCTTGTACTCGTTCCCACAAGGTTCTGTAGCCCAAAAATACTACAGATAAAGGGAATCCCGTACCGACTACCAGTGTGTCCTTGGGCAATTCCTCGTAGAAGCACTTCTGGACTGCGCCCTCTATGAAGAAGTGAAGCGCTTGTGACGGAACCGCCAGCGCGGCAGCGAGCAGTACTGTTGGTTTCCACATTCTGGCAATTCGAGCGTCGCCCCGCGAAAAGGATCGATCGTAGCGCGGAGTTTGGGTGTTGGTGAGCTTGTACAGAACACTTGGGTATCCTGAAGCTCGATGTGTCGAGTTCCAGAAACTCCAGGTGTACGTTCCGAAAGCGGTTAGACCTCCGACACGTGCGCCACTCCCTTGTTTGGCGTCTTGAATCCCCCACCACCTGTAGTTTGCTCTCGAGTGCAAAGCACCTACATGCCTGTTGCTATTCTTAATGGCAAAGATGCTGACGGTCAGAATAGATTGTCGGGAACATTACTCTATTGACTTGGTACTTGTGTCTCTCTAGAGAGCTATGATTGACCAAACTTGACTATCACGAAGAAAACATTACTTCTACCTCGAGTTGATCGTAACTTACTGTATCAGACACTGACTGTATGTAATACAATTCTCAATCTTCATTACTGTTCGATTGATCGGCAAGAATTCCCGGATTCAGCCTTCGCAAGAGACACCCCCCGAAGCCAACCCCGCAACCGCGTTGTTTAACCTAGGTAAATGGTCCATCAGCGAGCTTCAGGCCTACCAAAGCCAAGTGAGACAAATAAGTACCCCAGCTCTGGCATGTAAATCCTAACACTTTGTGTCATCTACTTCTCATCTTCTTCCTACCTTTTTTTTTGCCGTCGCTGTTTTGAACTTTACAAAGCATATAACTACACCCTTACAACAGGCACTAATCTTATCCTCACGACGATAACAACAAGGATGGCTCTCTTCCAACCCTCCATCTCGGCCCTCACATCCCTTAAATCAACTCCAAAAACAATACTCATAACAGGAGGTTCTTCAGGCATTGGTCTGGCAACAGCCACCCTTCTCTCTACCCTGAACCCCAAACACAACCTCATCTTGCTGGACCTTCAACCCCCACCGGCATCCTTTACGCACTCACCCGACCATCTCTTAGTACACACCTGCAACATCACATCCTGGGCCTCTCAGCGCGCAGGTTTCGCCGCAGGGTACGCAAGATTCGGCCGCATCGACGCTGTCTTCGTCAACGCCGGAATCTCAGAACATGGCGACCAATTCTTCACCGACACACTGGATTCTTCAGGTCAACTCGCAGAACCAGATCGCAGAACTCTTAACCTGGACATGGACGCCGCGGCCGATACCACTAAGCTGGCTGTCTACTACCTGCGCAAGAACAACAACAACAACGACAACAACAGTAGTGGAGGAGGAGGAGGTAGCATCGTCCTAACCGCCAGTCTAGCGGGATACCTCGCCTCAGCAGGCGCACCGCTGTACTCTGCAGCCAAACACGGCGTCGTAGGCCTGATGCGCGCCCTCAAGCAAGAATGCGCCAAACTCTCCATTTCCATCTCCGTCGTTGCCCCCGCCATAACCGTCACCCCGATTCTGACCGCCAATAACCCGGGCTTGGGCACCGTCCCGCCCGAAACTTATGCAAGAGACATGGCCAAAGCCGGCGTGCCGATTAACAAAGCAGAATCTATTGCGCTGGCTGTGTGTTGGCTGCTGAACGAGGGCATGCACGCGAATGGCGCGGGCATTTTTGTCCAAGCAGATAGGTTTGCAGATTTGGAGCGGGGGCTGGCAAAATCTAGGGAGGCGTGGATGGGAAAGGAGATGCTGGATCTGTTCAGAGGAGGAAGGTCAGCGCCCTTGTTTCCGAGGTTGGATCAGCAGGGCGATGTGAAGGCCAAGATGTGAGATTGTTTTGGGGTTCACGACTCTCCCATTCACTCACTTACCGTAGAGAATTTACCTGGTTTCTTTCTCTTTTTCCAAGGGAAATTAGACGCGGAATGTACATATAATGAAAAGGATTCAACAGATTGTAATGGAACATGTATTGTAGGTATTACACGTTCACACATCATGTATATTCATGTGTTGTTGAGAGAAAAAGGCTATTGTTTATACATTCCGAAACTTCCATAAGACGCATCATGTAAACCCCACCGATTCTTTCCCAGTCCAGTCCAGTTGAGTTTAATTCAGTTTCCCATTTTCTCCCGATAGAAACAAACAATCAAACAAACGCCAACGCTATGCAAATGTCAAGCACACAAAGGGGACAAGAAAAGATGACGACGATGATTGGAAAACACCGACGATTACTTTCTCGCTCGCTTGCTGCTCATCTCGCTCCCTTGTGAAAAGACACTTGCACTTCTCTTGTGCCCTTGGCCCGACGCGCTTTGACTCGTCGCTCTCGACTGTTGTTTGCTGCTCTCGTCCTCGCCTTCTGCGTCTACGTCGCCATCGTCGCCTTCTTCACCCTGAAAGCCACCTTCATCTTCATCACCTTCTGCGTCGTCTTCGGCATTGTCGTCTCCTTCGCCGTCATCGCCATAGTTCTTGTTGACATCGTCTTCGTCGTCGTTATCTCCATCCGCATCCGCATCTCCACCAGGCGTTTCTTGTGAATCAGCTGCTTCTTGTTTTGGCTTGCTTGCTCCTTCTTCACCTCCATTACCATTGCCATTTGCCTGCCGCCGTTCTTTCATTGCAAGTAGAACTTTGCATTCCCCCTCTTCCTTCTCACGTACTTTTCGCACGTCGAGCAGTTTGCTGACCTTTGTGACGAGGCCTTCAAAGACTTCGCCTACCTTGGTAGTGGGTATGCTGATAATATCACTCACACCCAACGCAGCAAGCATCTGGCTAATCTTTTGTGTCTGAACGTTGCTCTTGGCCTGTCGCATCTTGAGCAGCTTATCCGAGCCAAACGTAACACCTGATGTGAGTCGGTCGTGTGTTGATACGTTGAAGCGATGTTCTTGATGTGGAGAGAGATGCTTGACGGGTGTCTGGGCGGGTGTTTGTTGGTTCTGTGCCATGCTTTGCCGGCGATTCGCAGCGGATAGTTGCTGTTGTGCTGAGCCTGGAGTGTGTACCATGTCATTGGCGGAGAGGCTGAGCCGACCAGGCCCTGACCCACCGCCTGCCGCGCGCTTCTTGCTGCGATCTTGTTGGAATAGTTGTTGAAAGAGAGCTTGCAGTGCTTGCGACGACGTAAAAGCCTGTAGCCCTGCCGAGGCTTGCGGGTTCTGTGGTGGTGCGTCGAGTCGTGCACGGAGTTCTTCGCGTTCGGCGTCGAGACGGTTGGCAGCCATGTTGATGCGCTGGAGCTCTGTGAGCAGGAATTCCTCCTCTTTGACTTCGTCCATTGTTCGATTGATGAGCGCAGTCGCGAGCATCTTTCGGTTCCTTTCCATGACAGGGTCGAACTTCGTGAGCATCTCGTACAGGCTGTATTGGTCGGCATCCATGGAGACTTCGGGTATGCGCTGCTTCATGAGCTTGGCCGAGATATCGTAGAAGCGTGCTTTGAGATCTTCGAGCGAGCGTTTCTTGGAGGGAGCAAAGGGCATCGTCGCAAGCGCTTGATCTCCAGCGTCGGCCGATTCCGGAATGTGTTGTCGCGACGGCTGGTAATCATAGCGATCCCATATGACAGGCCATCGATACGAATAGTCTCTGACTACCTCGAACAGGTAGTCGGTCTCTTCGCGGCTCCAGTCGTCGCTGCGCAGGAACTGGTCGTACTCCTCGTCTGTGAAGCTGGGCATGTCGACCTTGATGTCGTACTTGGCATAGTCGGAGCAGGATTCGACATAGGCATCAGATGAGTCGGCGGCGTCGCCCTCGTGCATCGTCGCGTCATCGGCTTCCTGAACAGGTGGTGCAGTCGTGGGCTTGCGACGCCAGTGCCTAAGGACGAGGCCATCGGAGCGCGCTGGGTTGGTAAAGGGTTGTTGTATCCTGCGCAAACTGTGATTAGCCTGTCCTTTGTTTGAGTGTGTATCGCCAACCGTCCTTGTCGTTGTAGAGAGAGAAAGAAAAAACCTACCATTCTTTGCCGGCCCTGTGCTCTGTCTCTTCGCCCTGTACGCCTTCTTCTCCTCGTAGACGGCGACGGGCGGCGGTCGTTCGCCATACAGCGCCGCAACCTCGCGCGCAACGCCCTCTGGTCGAATGAGAGTCAGTCTCGACCTTTTGACGATTTCCCAAGGAAAGACGTAAGAGTTGCCAAACGTACGTATCTTCCTGCTCCCTCCCGCAGGCTTTGAGCGCTTCTGTGTCTGCGCCGCCAGTGCGGCTGAACCTACTGTCTTTGGCGCATCACCGCCGGCAGCAGGCAGCCCGAGCATATCGCGCACATCGCGTCCCGACGCCATCACAACTATCGCAAGGCGCCGTCGGTCGATGAGCGGGTTCAAGGAGAGGGTGCGGTTGATGGAATCAGAATCGCAGAGGCCCCCCAGGCTGAGCTTAATTTCGTTGTTGGGAAGTCGCGTTGGACCCTGCGGCGGCGGGTACCCTCACGTGTGAGAAATTCAGTATTGGGCGGGAAAATCGGGTTTGGGTGGGTGTCAAAAAACCCCCCAAGGCGCGGCGCAAAAGGTTATTCAAAGGGGAATAAAATAGGATCAAAGGCAAAAAAGGCCGACTAAGGCCCAAGTCCAGATTACTCTGCTTTGCGCTACAGGCTGGTACAGCTATGGAGTCATGGATTGCCGCTGTTAAGGGCACCTTCCAATCACACACGCAAAGAGGCCATAGCTCCAAGGCCATCTGATCACGACCCCTCTTAGCTCCCTTCAGAAAGCGCATCAAGAAATCTTGCTTTGCTTCCTTGATAGCTGCGCCAGCTACCTATCTACCTGCTACTACGTATTCACCTCGTCTGCCCAGCCGCAGCACCTCTCCACCGCCAACAAAAGAAAAAGACACCCTGGCAATGCACCGCTTGGTGTAGTGAGTTGGTCTATTGTGCGTGTCAACTACTCTACCTGAACTAAAGCGCGATCCCGTCTCGGTCTCTTTTTCGTCTCTGATCTGCTCTCGCGCTCTGTACAAAGAATACAGTACTGCCGTCGGACTGGAAAAGAGACTCCTTTACATGCTATATTTTCCTCGTACCAAAATAAAAAAAGGAAAGAAACAAAAATGGATGGACAAAGAAATTGAGATGCCACAAGTGCAAGCCCTCGCCAAGCACACCGCAACGCCATAAGCGCCGAATGAAAAGCACTCTCGCACGCATTGCTAGGTCATGTTGGTCTTGCAACACGGGGAGCGTGAACATGAAGACAAGCAGAGAACAAAAAAACAAGAAAATGGTAGTGATGTTTTTTCGGCGCTGATGAGGGATCCGGGCTGGTGGGAGAGAGGGCAGTTCGGTCGATCGGTCGTCGTAAGTATTACCGTGGAAGGAGATTTTCGATCCCGTCTATCAATCATTACAAGATACCTATACAGGAAGAAAAACGTGACCGAGGGAATACTATCGCTCAAAGAACGGACTCCAGGATGCAACGCAAAAGGAAGAAAACTAAGCTTAGAGCAAAGCTGGGGAGGCCGCCATTACTACTTGCTCCCGCCGCAGCAGAGCACGCCAGCCAGCTTTTGCATAAAACTGGGCTTTTCGGGCGACTGCTGCCTTGGTTGGGGAGTTGGGCTGCTGGCGGGAGCTGCGCGGTTCTGGGACAGGTTTTGCTGGCTATGCTGAAACTGCGCTTGTGTCGACGCTCCCTCAGGGGGTGCAAGCTCACCCATGCTCTTCCTCTTGATCTGCGAGTCACGGTTCATGTTCTCCCTTGGGCTTCTTCCGGGCTGAGCACGTGTCGCTCCAGGCTTGGGAAGCGGCTCGTTTAGGCGGTGGTGGTCGACGGGGAGGTGCGTCTTCTGTTGCCTGTGCTGCTGGCCCTGCAGGTTGACAGCCATGGACGAGTTTGGGTTGGCATTGGAGTGGTGCATGGCCTGCACGGCGGATGGGTGCGACTTCATCGCCTCCCAGCCCTTGCCGTTGTTGAGCTTCATCCAGTCGTACTCGCCATCCTCGACCTCTCCGGTGCTCTTCAGCGCCTGGGTGAACAGCTCACGAAGGTAGTCGTAGTCGGGTGTGTCCTCGAAGCCCAGGTTGCGGACGTAGCTGAGGTACTTGTTGAATTCCTCTGTGCATAGTTAGTACAAGAGAAGTCATGTTATTTGCTGCTTTTTTTTATTCTTGTTGAAACTTACCAGGGAAGCCATCACACAAGTCCTTGATGGGAGTGGTCTGCTTCTTCTCTCCAATCTTCTCGTACTTCTGCTTGTTGGTAGCAGCCTTGAGGCCCTGCCATGGCAGACCGCCTCGGAGGAAGTACATGAAAACGTGACCAAGGGCCTCGAGATCATCGCGACGCGACTGCTCACGTCCAAGATGGGTATTGATACTCATGTAGCGAGCAGTACCAGACAGCGACTTGCGCTCTCGGTAGGGGATATGCTGCTTGGTCTTGGGGTCGCGGTACTGCTTGGCCATGCCAAAGTCAACAACGTGGATGACATTGGCGCTCTTGGAGCCTGGGCGACCAATAAGAAAGTTGTCAGGCTTGATGTCGCGATAGATGAGGTTCTTCTCGTGGATGGTTTGGACGCGTGAAAGCTGGGATGTATGTAAGCAACTGATGGAAGAGTCGACTCATTTCGTCTCAATCAATACATACCATCTGCTTGGCGACCATGACGACAGTCTTGATGGAGAACTTGCGGTTGCAGTGGTCGAACAGGTCCTCCAAGCTTGGACCAAGAAGGTCAATGACCAGAATGTTGTGGAGGCCCTCTTGGCCAAAGTAATAGACATTAGGGATCCCGGCTACATGTGTGTTAGTCTTGATGCTGAATGTAGACGCTAGTGACAAGCCCAAACACTGAACGACATGCGAGCTGACAGCGACAGCAAGCCGCCCAGGCAGGTCACTGTCGAGCACGGCTGTACACGATGTAGTCCCACACACGTAGAGATGTCAAGTATGGATGACAATACATGTGTTTTTTCCTTTACAGAAACACGTGTTGGGGGGAGGGACACTGCCTGTGGTACAATAGGCGGTAAAGGGGTGAAGGAAAGGTTAAACTCACGGCAGCCCACAAGGATCTTGTAAGTGCGGTACTCATCACGCAGTTGGGGAGCGTCGCTCTTTCTCGGCTCGAACTTGATGGCGACCTGCTGCTGGTTAAGCAGGTTGGTGCCCTCGAAGATGACGCCGAAGCTGCCTTCGCCGATCTTCTTGCCGACGCGGTAGTGGACGCCGACGACGTTTGAGCTCGTGCTTCCGCTGGCCATGGTGACGGTGTGGGAGGGTCGTTGATGGCGGTGGTGTTGAGGGAGAGGAGAAGAGATGGAGGCAGAGCAGTCGTGGAGGCTGTCGCAATGCGAAGGGAGGCTTGGGGTGGTTGTTGTGGCGGCAGCGAAGCAGGGCCGTTCTCCGGGAGTGAGGCTTGGGGGCTATGCAGCCTACAGACGCGACTGGGCGGTGGTCGCGAGGGCGGTTGGGAGGGCGCGGGAGGAGAGGGAAGACCGTCGGGTGAGACTCTCACGACGAGGCTGCTGACGGCAGCGTGCGAGGGGACGGGGGGGAGGTCAGAAGAATGGAGACGAGAGGGACGGGGAAGGCAGTGAAGAAGAGCAGCCGACTCGAAGGGTGGAAAAGACGCGGAGAAGGGGCTGCTGGGAGCGACGCTGTGGCCCGTGCGCAGCGACGCTTAGCCTGCATCCGGCTTTACTAGACCAGCTCAGCACAGCGAGCACGGGACTGCCATCACACAAGCTATCCCGACGCATGGATGGATTACATCGATGGATGGATGGGTGGATGGACGGCCATGCTCATGCCCATGCCCATGCCCATGCCCATGGCCCATCTCCCGAGGCTGTTGCGCATCTCGTTCCGCGGTACTCGCGGAGAAGGGCGGCGTCAGCGTTTGGGCGGGTGGGTCATGTGCTGTGTATTCATATGTACAAACATACATAATACATAGTAGACATGTACATAGATAGTTCACCTAGCTGTACATGGTTTTGCTTGTTGTTGGGCTGTCGTGCGGTGGCACCACGTATGGGAATTGCTTGCATGCAGTATTACTTGGACACGGCGACAGCCACGTACCTGCAGAACAGCCTTTCGTCCCAAACCAGCATGCCTCCGAGAAAAAGCAGCCCTCGCGGAAATTCGATTTCACCCGCCACCACGCACAACACACAGGTACGCGGGCGCCCAAGGGGAAAGGCGCCCGACCCAGCAATCGTGTGCCTATAATGGCTCTCTCTCTCTCTCGCTCTCTCTCTTGGTGCCCATTTGCCGCCTGTACCACCCCCCGCCGTGCTCACCTGTTTGCCGCACACCGCTGCTGTGGCCCTACTAGGCCGACTGGAAGGCTAGCTGCTTCACCTGGCGAGCCATGGCTTTACCGTCGTGGTGCGCGCCACACGACGATTGCACGACGACCTGGCGCGTCCCGGTTGTTTTTGATTATCAGCGGTCTTGGATGACAGGCTGCATCCAACGGCCACAGCGTCGCTCGCTGATTGGCGCGCATGGCCTTCCGCGCTCTGACGCTCGCGCCACATTCCGCCCTTGCCAAGCAGCCGCCCCACCGTCTAATGAACGCTCAGACCCACAGAACACAGTCGAGACCCTTGCTTGTGCATGTCACTATTCATGTGTGCGCGCACCTGTTCATGCATTACCCGAATCGTCAAATCTTATACAATGCCACCACCAGCCAATCCCCCGCCCTCTAGTCATGGGCTTCATGCCACCTGCATATGTCGGCACGCTTGCTACAAATACACTCTGCAAAGAAGGCTGACCATGAAACCAAACCGACAACACACCCGCTCTCTCTCAAAAAGAAAACAAAACAAAACAAAGAATCAAACCCGACACACGCTGTGCGTCGCCGGCCACGCATTACGCAACGCCATCTTGAATGCCCCATGCCTGCCTGCTTGCTCGTTCCAATAAACCCCCCACGCTCCCGATGAAAACCCGAATACGAACCCAATCACCACTAGCCCCAGCTGTTCACGACTCCACCATCTCGACGTCCTGCTCTTGCTCCAGCGCACTCTCGTCGTCGCCGTCAAACGTATCAGACCCAGCAACTTCTTGGTCGGCCTCGTTTTCGACCTCAGCTGGTGCCCCATTGCTTGTTGCTTCTTCTGCTTCTGCTGCTACAGGCACCGTTCGCGCTTTGCCTTCCAGTACCAACTCCTGCTCGTACATGGCTCGGCCCGCTTTCCATGCTTCCTTGAACCAGTCGCTCAGCCGGTTCTTCTCCAGATGTTCTTGAAGAATGTCGTCGTCAAGCAGATTGTCTCGGATAATCGGTTCGCGAAGATCTTCAGCCGCAAACCGTACGCAAAGCTCACCGTGTGTCCCTCCAGCTCCCAACAGATCTCGGAGGCTCTTGGGCCACACAATCCTTGCAAACGGGTTTTCTGCTGCAAAAAAACACATTAGTTGGCGTCCCGTCACTGGGGTTCCATGTCCACTTACCACACATCCTGAACAGGGCTCGGAACGTCCATGATACCGCAGTCTCCTGGAGCACCTCATTGATCGTGCTATCCGTGATATCTCGTGTGTTGTTGATTGTTGCCCAGTCGTCTTTGATTGCTAGTCGCTTCCATACCAGTTTCAGTAGGCCTTCGCGTGTCGTCCGGTGAATCGTCTGCCAGCTCACAACAAGCACTCTAAACGCATAGATGAACTCGTCTCCGCCCAGTAGAGTGGTGCCGTTCTCGCTGTCATCCGCATTCATCAGCGTGAGGATGTCAATCATGAGAGCCGGGTCGATGACCTTGTGCTTGACAAGGTTCTCGAACCCTTCCTTGAGAATCGCTTGATGTGCCGCTCGATCTTTCAGACGGCCTTGTCCAAACTCATTCACCAGGAGCTCCACGGCCGAGTCTTCGTCCAGAGCACCGGTGATGATGGGCAAAAGTCGCTCGTAAACCTCCTCTTGGATCTTGGTGTACTCCAGTTGCTGCTCAATGCTCTGGAACATGGCTTCGCGCGCTTTCAACGCCTTTGGCTTCTCCCTGCGTGCATCAAGCAGCTGCTGTTGCGCGTCGTCACCATGCTTGGCCTCCTTCTTGCACAAGAGAGCAAGCTTGGCCATCGACAGCTCGACACGCTGGCACCACGAGTTGGTCTCTTGCTTTGAACCAGCCTCGTACAGAGCCTCGGCCGCCGCCTCGTAGTCCTTCTCACCGCACACGTCGTTGATCCAAGCAAGTCGCACGCGCGAAGGCTCCGACCGCAGGAACTTGGTAAGCGCCGGTTGGTCTAGGTAGTCCTTCGCAAATAGCTGGCCTGCTTGGTTCTCGCTGATGTACTTGTTGTAGAAAGCCCCAGCCCATTCATCGCCGTATATGGCAAAGTACCGCGTAATACGCTCCTTGATCCGGTTGAGCTTGACAGTGCTTTCCGCTTGCTCCATCTTGCTGCGCGTGCTCGCCTTCTCTGATTCGAGCCAGTTGGTCTCTTCCCAAATAAGGTTCACAAGAGTAGGCATATCCCGATATTGCTCAGCGAGTTTCATTCCTTCCGTGGCCAGCCCAATCTCCATCAAGCCCATGATATGTGCTGGTCGCACATTGTTGTTCCACTCATCCCGGAGACTACGGCCCATGGCTCGGCACTTTTCGTCGCTCTGTGCGAGACCCCACTGGAAGCGTTCGATGTGCGTCTGGCATCCCAGCTTCACCAGACGAGGGTTGTCTTTGCCAATCTTCTGTGCGAGGATTTCTTGATATCCCTCCTCATAGTTTTCTACCGCAAGATTGCGGCCGACATCGACGAGGCTGCGAATCGAACTGACAATGTTGTGGGATGACGTCCAGAAGGCGGGGAGCATGTCGTATCCATCTTCTGCCTTGAGAATGCCATCCTCGAGGGAATCAGCATCAAGCCCATATAGTTCAACATTGGCTTGTCGGAACTCGAACGCTGACTCTAAAGCAACAAGCATGACATCCGTGCCCTCACTGAGCCGTTGCATGATTGAACCTTGCTCCTTTGCGCCCTCCTTCATGTAGAATGTTCGCAGATAGAACCAGCCCCATGGAATCAACACGCCAATATGATCGACGTCCTTGAGGAAAAACTTTCGGATGGTGTCAGTCTCGCCAAGCTCAGGATCCAGAGGTGTCTTCCAGCGCTCGTTCAACGCCCGGACAATGTCGCTCATCAAAACCTTCTCTGGGTAGGCGTCTGGATGAGCCTGTTGATCTTGTAGTTTGTCCTGGTACCAGTTCCACAGCTTATGTGCAGCCGTCATCTTTTCTGCATGCCATAGTAGCTTCCACTTTGTTTCAAAAGAAAGTGATGGGTAGTCGTTCTGCAGATGCGTAATCAGGGTGTGGAGGGCACTAGTACGTTGTTGGAATTGTTCGTCCATGTTTGAGATGGCCTTTTCTAAATGGTCGTATGCCGAGTTCAAGATACCAGCACTGATTGCCTTGGCTGCCTCTGCAGTCTCATCTTCAGAGAAGGAAAAACGTGACTTGACAGAAAAATCGATAATGTTGTTAGGAATGGTGCTGAAGAACGTGGCTTGCTCAAGCTTGCTGCGTGCCGTGACCTTGTTTCGCTCCCTGTCGTGTTCAGCTGTTGTAGGGCACTGCGCGCTGATCTGCAACAAGCCAAACTGTTGCACAAAGATGAGTGCAGTTGCCCGCCTGTCTTTCCGCAGTGCTATCTCGAGGGCATTGCCAGAGATGACGACGTCTGGACGAAAGTAAATCGTGTCTGAAAAAGGCAGACTTGGCCGTCCAGCATCGGCAAGTAGCTGTGCTTCGGGGCTCTCTTCTGCCTGAACAAGGGATGTGACACAGATGGCGCCTGGGAAAAGAACGTATGCGGTGTGTCCGGGTTGTGGGACCAAAAGAGTTCCGGTAGGCTCCTTTGGCAGCTGGGGTTGGTGGAAATTGCGAAGTGGGATTACCTTGTTGATTGTGCCTCCAGATCCTGACAGGACCAGTTCGACGAGAGAGTAATCCATTGAGTCTCGGCCAGACAACGCCACCAAGACCAGAAGCTCAAGCGTGTCCTGTCTCTGCTGTTGTTCCACAATGGCAAAGTCCAACACATGCACATCCTGGTGATTGCGTATCTCCGGCGCTGTGTCCACCTGAAGTGTCGACAAGAGCACGTCATGCACATCCACATCCCGATGGTGACTATGTTGTCCTGACCAGCTCAGATCCCAAAGCTGAAAGAGTCCGTTCTTTGTGGCCGAGATGACATCCATGTGGCCCTTGGACTGCGATGTGCGGGCTTTGACCGAAGCAATTGTTTTGCGAATTGATCCACCAAGCAGGCCCTTGAAGCTGAAGAAGCTGCCTCCCGAGCTATTGGGCGCGCTCAAAACAGTAGTCACAATACTGGGTCTGCCTTGCGAGTCACGCAAGGTGAGTTGGGCCAGCCTGCCGCTGCTGAAGACGAGTACGTGGCCCGCATGTTCCACATCTACCAGGTCGGTTATGGTTTCTCCAGAATATAATTTGACGAATCCCTCGATTCCTTGCTGACGCTGAGGATAGAGGCTTCGGGTGTCGGCGCTGTCGATGCTCTCCCAGAAGTTGATTTTGCCTGTCGACGGTGCCAGTGCGACGACTCCGAATTCGTTTGTAGGACCGTTGCGCACGATGGCGCCTAGTGGCAGAGGCTCAGATGGTTTTAGGCCGAAGCCCAAGTTTAGGGAGACGACCTTTGTTGGACCGTTGGGGGCGCTGTAATCCCATACGAGGGCTCGATCTGAGGTCAGGGCAAGCGCGAGACCGGCTGACGGGAGGGCAGTGGCATATATGGGGGCTGGTAATATTGCGTTAGCATGCGCGTATCGGACTAGGTGAGGTTGCGGCCTACTGGAAGGGCGGAGAAGCGCTGACGGGAAGCCGGGGAGTTTCTTTACACTGTAGTTTGAGTTTTTTGTCTGAATCATACTTGTTAGCATATCAAATGGCTTTTGGGCAGGTGTGCAGACGCACAAGATATGAGCCCGTCTCTTCCTTGGGGGCGCGCTGCTTGGGTGCTGTCTTCTTCTCGCGAACCGGCATGTCGACGAGAACAACGGAGTTTTCCACGCTCTGGACCGCGTGCCCGTTCATCAGAATGCTTCCATTGCCATTTACGTGCGCCGCATTCGGGTCCTTGAAGGTCTCGTCGCTGAGCTTACTGCGCTTCCGGCTTCGTTGCTGCTGGGGGTTGTCCGAGTCCTTGCGCTGGCGTCGTCGGGGATTGCGCAGGGAGCTGCGCGCGCTCTGGATGGAAGCCTCTGTTGAAAACATAATGAACGGTGGTTGTTGGGGTGGTTTGGAACGCGAAAGAGCGCGCCGATGATGGTGTTGGCTCCTTGCTGCGTTGTTGGTGATTGACAACTAAGAAAGCGTCTGTTTTGGAAGCTTTGGTGACAGGGATCCGATTGACGCTAGTAGGACACGGAGTTAAAACAACGTGCTGCACGCAGACCTTGTGCCTTTGACAGCCGGCTTTCATGACATGCACGCATCAAGTTGGAGCAGCGAATATATTCACCTGTTGCGGTCTCAACTTGGTGTTTGTTCATCTCGCCATTTAGAAATTGTCTGTTTGCCATCACGAGCACTGCGCGTTTCGTCGCGAGGGCAGGCTGAAAGGGATCCCTACGTACAAGACTCATCATGCAGCTGGCGCCAATGGCGTGTTCGGCCACTTTCCATCAGCTACGTCCCTTTACAAGAATCAAAGAACAACACACAGGTCTCAACAGCCATCATTGCTTGGTCATACAAAAGGCACAGACAGGATCTTGTGTTTATGTATATATATATATACTCATTTCTCGTTTCTCATAAGGTTACTAATTACAATTTATGTCAGGTACATTGAGCGAAGGCTTTCCCTCGCAGCCGTGGGAGTGGTAAACGAAATGAGATACCCGACACTGTACAAAATAGGTTGAAAGAGCCAGCGGCAGTCAGGAGGTAAACGGCTTCCCACGGATCAAACTAGCCAGTCGACCCGCAGCCGTACCATGCCGTGTGGCATCGTTTGTGATGGCTATGCCTAGAACTTTTTGGCATTGTCCTCCTCGGCAATGCTATTGTCGGTGGAAGTGGTGCTCTGCTTCTCGAGCTCCTCGCCCATGGGGCCGTGGATGGATTCTTCGAAGACGGGCTCCGTCTCGATCGTCTCGAACTTGGTCTTGAAGTCCTTCAAGTTGTGGGTTGAAGAGTTGCTTCGACGACGGGCATTGGCCATGTTGGGCCTGATGTCTTCAACCTCGTCGCCTACAGCACCCCTGCGTATGCTGTCAGCGTGTGTTGCAGAAAGATGCAATGAGCAGTAGGTGATGTGTCAACGGATCCATCGGCTTGGTCGGAACGTGTGCCGGTGATGAACAAAGGGATGTTGGACTTACCAATTGCCCTTGCCGCTGCCACCCTTCTTGGTCTTGGTCGGGTCAGTGTCGGCATGGCCGGACTTGCCAAAGAACTTGGGGATGCGGACTTCACGCTCAGCAGTGCCCTCGGCAATGCCGGCGTGGTCGCGGTCAGTGTACTTGTGGGAGCGAGTCACTAAGCCAAGTCAGCATCTGGCATGCAATTGTATCGACAGAAACGTCGACAGTATCCACACGGCATTGCGCAGCTATGGATGACGTTATGGGCTCGATTGGAGACGAGCAAGACACAGCAAGACACACACAGATACAGGGAATACTTACTTGTTGGTGTTGAGTCGAGTGTGCAAAAGGTGAGAGAGATGAGAGAAGGTTGATGCGAGGGTGGTGTCGAGCTGAAGTAGTCAGGAACGGAGGTCGGAGTTACCCCAGGCGTGGCTAGAGGTACACTGAAGCGGGTCAGTCAATGGTCTCGTGATGAAGGGAGCTTTGGCCCGATGGCGTCGTGTTGCGTAAAGCAGCATGGGCGCTTGCGTACCTTGCAGATCTGGATGGAGATGGGTTGGGTTCACAGCGACGGTCAGCACAAGACGAGAGATGATGGATGCTTCGGTCGAGCGAGGGGAAGAGAGAAGGGGGTTGGTCAGATCAGGAGTTGGGCTGTGTACTATTATGTATGTAAAGCACGTAGGCCGAATGCGCCTCAGGCGTAGTATGTCTCTCAAAGCGGGGAAGCTGGCTGGAGCTCCCGCTGCTCACTTTATACTAGACACCACACCCGCAAAGGGGCCTGGCGATGGCATTGTCTAGAAGATTCGCCGGCAGGGGCCCAACGCTGGCCATTGCAGTTTGCAGCCGTAATGAATGCTTCATCTGTCAGATGCTCAGTCCCTTGGCTGGGAGAGGGAGACGACCAAGGGGGGAGCGAGGGGGAAGGGGAGAGGCGAGAGGGGAGCCCTGGGTACGTCACTCTGGTACCTGGCGCTGCAGGCCGGTCGCGTGCTCCGAAGGAAAGTCAGACGCGAGCTTGCACATAATACCGGTCAGAAGTGCTTCTGCTTTGTTCTGTGCTGTGCACAGCATGTGGCCATCTGCTTCCTAGTGTGAAGCGTGTAGCCAAAGACAACACAGCCCTGGGTGGCCTCGAGGTATACGACTCCATGGTCCAACGGCCGTTGCGAGGAGCGTTGCCTACCCCGGATTCCACATGTACTCTGGTGTGTCCAATGTGGCGACACTAAAGTCTCACCGCCCGGCACTATCCTGCATGAAGCTAACCCCGATAAGATGATCTGGTACGGTAAAATATCACGTGATTGGTCATGCATTAGTCAGAGCCAAACTGCTGCTCAATCAGACATCAGATACATTCCGTCCTGGTGTCAACTCAGATTAGTTCAAACAGCCTCTTCCTAGTGGCCCGCATTGGGTATTTTTCCTAGGTACTGTTCCATTGTACCCTGGGCGGCGTGCCGGATCGCGTGAGGGTCAGCTCGCTCGCCATCGGCCATGTGTCGTATGACCAATCCAATCCCAATCGCAGCAGATTGGCTTGCTTGCATCAGCGACTGCCCTTTCTCCGCCGCCGAGGCCGCAGTCTGTCTAGAGAAAAGTTTCCCGGGCGCGCCTCTAGCCCCCCAACAACTGCTTTTCCCTCATAAACAATTTCGCTTTGCTCGCCGCACGTCCGGCATTTGACTCTTGGTTTTGCGATATAGATTTGCCCCTCCATCCGCACTCACAACGCCGCCGTACCCCGCCATGGCCCCACGATGCTTGCTAATCGGCACGCCCTCAATCGCAGCGCACCCGGAGCAGCTCGATAAAGTCTACGAGATTCATGATCGCAATTCGACAGACCTGCAGATGCTCGACCGCATCGCTGCCGGTCTCGTCAATCTCCCCGCCTCCACATACGATGTCATCCTGCTCCTCGCCGACGCCGATGGCACAACCCGTGAAAGCCACAAACTCCTGGCACGCGATGTCATGAACAAAGTAGTTGGCGCATTGAAAGTCGGGGGTGTGCTCAAGAGTCAGGCTGGCCCTCTTCAAGGCACAGAAAAGACCGAGGCTATCCTCGCAGGACTCACGGAAACGGCCGACGGCATGATCAAGCCAGAGCAGGAGGAGCCTGTGTCAATACCCCTCAAGTTTGGCAAGAAGAAGACCGACGCGGCAAACGGAGTAAATGGTGCAAACACCACAGTCAACCCGGACGGCTCTGTCCCCCTCAACCTCAATGGCAAGCGCAATCAACCTGAGCCAGCCAAGCCAACTGGCGTCGGCTTCGTAGACTTTAGCGACGACCTCGACGACCCCATAATTACAGGCGAAGATGACGACCTCATTGACGAAGACGAGTTCATCACCGAAGCAGACATGGCCCGGCCCATCATTCAGCGTATGTCTCGCATCTCCCTCTACTCCCCTTCCTCCACACTAACAAATTTGTAGCCCCTGAGTGCCAGCCCAAGCCCGGAAAGCGACGTCGCGCCTGCAAGGACTGCACTTGTGGCATGAAGGAGAGACTCGAAGCTGAAGACGCCGCCAAACGTGCCTCCGCCGACAAGGCCTTGAATGCGCTTAAGCTCGATGCCGATGATCTCGCAGAGGTGGATTTTACCGTACAAGGCAAGGTTGGCAGTTGTGGCAACTGCGCGCTGGGTGATGCTTTTAGGTGTGATGGATGTCCATATATTGGATTGCCAGCCTTCAAACCTGGCGAAGAGGTGCGGTTGCTGAACAACGATATCCAATTGTAGGGATTTGTTTGCTTGAGCGGCGTTGCATTGCATATGGCGTACCGGTTGGCCAATAGGGTGGAATAGAATAGAAATGGGGCCACTCAACTAGTCATGAGTATTGTTGCAGTGTGCTCTCAATGAGACATCATGACCATCTTTTGAAAAACCTATTCATGAACACTGTGATGATGTTTTTTTTACATCTTCCACACAACACCCTAGTTAGCATGAGTAGAATCCAACTTGAGTCGTGCAGCAGAATCCCAGGAGCTCCGGACAAACACAGAAGTTCACTCTCCGACCGACAGCTCTAGTTTTAAAGCCGAACGCCCAGGACCATAGTAATCAGGCCGACGCTCAGACTGCTTAAACCCACATGATGCATACAACGCTCTCGCTGGCTGTCGGCTTTCATCGACCCACAGAAAAACCATATCACATCCTCCTCTTTCCATCTGATTGCGGAACGACTGAATCAGTGCCTTGGCCACGCCCTTTTGCCTCTCCTGCTCAACCACACAAAGCTTATGCAGCCATGCGAGCCTCTTCATCCGCTGATACACCAGATACGCAACCAGCTTTTCGCCATCGTCTTCTCGGAAAACCAGCAGCAGTCCCGTGTTCTTCTTCTTCAGCTCCACGTCGTAGTTGAAATGCTCAATGGCAGGGAAGATTTTCTTTTCCAGTTTGGTCACTTTGTCAGCGATGGCGAGGCGTAGTTTGGGTTGGAAAGAGGAAAAGTCCCGGATGATGAAGCCAGGTGGAGTTTCTACTGGTGGTTTTGCTGCTGCCATGATATGTTGTCGACTAATGATTCTCTCAAGCAAAAGCTGATCAGCTCGGTCCGAAAGTTAAATTTAGGTGCAGTGGGCGTGGACTTGGAGATATCCCTGCGGTCTTTTATGCATCCATTGTTGGTCAAATTCTCTGTGCCATGCAGTGTTTGTGCTGTGGTTGTCAGATGCGGCGATAGTATATTACAAGTAGACAAATACTTCGAGTTATTGTAGAGTGGGCCGCACGTGCTAGCGCGTCACACCTTTGGCCCGACGCGTCCACCCACCAACAAGGCATGACGCTTTCCCTTGGCTGCGCTGTATCGTCCAACATGCAACTCTGCCTGTTGCTAAAACTACCACTATATAGCACAGTTGTCCGGCGACTTTAAACAGGTTCTCGCCAAAAGTTTCACAGACGAAATTTCGACAAAGTACTCCTTGGTGGCAAGATCATGGCTGGCCCGAGGAAACGCCCATATTCAAACATTGACTTTACGCTGAGAAAGGTCTTCAAGAAAGCTGCATTCAGGTGGGTAGGCTAAACTCATCTGGAAAGATGTTGCTGAATCTTCGCCAGACCACCACAACGTGAAGTCGTCCTGGCTACGTTGGATGGACAAGATGTCTTCGTTCAGGCTGCCACTTCGTTTGGAAAGAGCTTGTGTTATCAGCTCCCAGCAGTTGTCGACTTTGGCAGTAGGTAACAAGTCCATCTTTTCAAATTTCTATACTAAATATCCAAGTCACCATTGTCATTTCTCCGCTTCTAGCACTCATGGTACACCTCCCGAGATGCACCTACATGACGTTGTCTCACTAGAAAACAGAACAACCAAGTAGCTTCCTTGCGCAATGCTAATATCCGCGTCGAAACAATCAACAGCACAACGCCCCCTGCAGATAGGAAAAGAATTCTTGCAGATCTTCAATGTGGGCATCCTCTCACTCGTCTCCTCTATGTCACTCCAGAGTTCTGTCAGGGAGATCACTTTCGGAAAATCCTACGAATCATTCACTCCCAGCGTGAACTGGCCCGTATCGCTGTTGATGAGGCCCATTGTGTCAGCGAATGGGGTCATGACTTCCGTCCTTCATTTCAGCAGCTTTCATTCTTCAAGACGGAATTCCCCGATGTTCCAGTCATTTGCCTGACGGCTACAGCCACAGCGCGTGTACGAGACGATATCATTCAAACGCTGGCTCTCGACCCCAAGAAAGTGGCCATGTTTCGCATGACTAGCAGTCGACCTAATTTGCATTACGAAGTACGCTTCAAATCCGACGAAGAAGACCACTACGATGATTTTGTTTCGTTTCTCAGAGGCATATATACCCGACGCTCCGAGCGACCTGAGCGCGCTTCTCAGCTCGCCTCGCAGAATCAGCGCATAGATAATGTCCCAGGCATCATCTACACACTGTTCCGGAAAGACTGCGAGTCTCTTGCCGCACGCCTCCGCTCTGATGGCATAGGCGCCAAACCGTACCATGCCGGCCTGTCTATCTCTGAGCGCGCAGATGCCTTGTCCGGCTGGATCGCCAACAAAGCCGGGTACGACATCATTGTCGCCACGACGGCGTTTGGCATGGGCATCGATAAGGAAAACGTGCGCTTCGTAGTCCACTGGCAGATCCCCAAGTCCTTTGAGGGCTTCTACCAAGAAGCCGGGCGAGCGGGCCGCGACGGAAAAGCCTCCCTCTGCATCCTGTACTATGGCCGCGAAGACCGCGATCGTGCGGCCAGCATGATGTCGAGAGATGCCATGCGGCAGCCTACCAAGGGCATGGGAGCAGAAGCCCAGCAGCAACAGCTCATGAATCGCGCAAAGAGCCTGCAAGCCCTCGTGGGCTACTGTGAGGCTACCGACAAGTGTCGACACAAACTCATTGCAAAGTATTTTGCAGACGAGGCACCGGCACCGTGCGACTTTGCGTGTGACTGGTGCAAGGACGCCGAGGCGTTGGTCAGGAGGAAAGAGCGTGGTTTGGCGAGCGAGGAATGGTGCAGTACTCAGAGGGCTGAGGGGAGATATGACATTGATGAGTATGAATAATAGATGGGTATTGCAACGGAAGTGGTGTTGGGGGAATTTACATCTGCATTGGAAGTCTACACGGGGCGTTACTAGGTTAAGCATAGCAGGTTTTGTGCAGAGCTACTTTTTTTCACGTAGTCAGATTGGTATTTTAGCCATATCGAACATGTTTTCGTCATTCATAACTCATCAATGTATTTTTTTTGTCATGGCCGCCAGTATGGGCTGTCATAACTACATGACAGATTTTACTTCAGGGAATCTATGTACCATGAAGTCTCGCATCAACGCCACCTCTCCGTATGCCTCGTACGCCGACTCCTTGAAAATCAGTGCCGAAGAAGCACATACAATGACCCTCGTGAGCAATCACCAAAGGTTTATCCAACAATCAGAGCCGCGCTAGGTACCATACCAGCCTCCTTGAGCGTCATGCCAAAGTCGGTCTTGTCATAAGTCTTCTTGGGGAAGTTGGTGGTAAAGGTATTGACACTCATGCCGTCTTGCTCGAGCGCGTGAGCTACTTCGAAGAGCGTCGTCTCTACAGGGAAAGTCTTCATGACTCTTCCGCTGGGTGTCTGCAGCGCCAGTCGAGCCTCGGTATATGCACTTGCGGGCTTGCTGGTCGAGGGACCAGAAGAAGTGGCAAGAGGTGCTTGTGCCTGCGCAGGAAGGGCCTGACCTGCTCGCTTTGCCTTCTCCTCCTCAGCTTTCCGCTTGCGTTCCTGTTTGTCGGCCTCGAGCTTGGCCAACACGCGCTTCCTTGCTTCTTCGTCTGCCTTCTTCTCTGCACGCTTGGCCGCGGCCTCCTTCAAACGCTCCTTCTTCTGCAGTTCCTCCCTGATATCCTGCGACTCCTTTGTGGCCTTCATGCGAATCTGCTCATTCCTCTTCTGGTCCTCCTTGTCCTGCTCTGACTGCTTTGCACGCTTGGCTGCCAGCTTCTCCCGCAGCTCCTGCAGCCGCTGCTTCTTCTCTTCTTCTGTGAGGGGCGCGATTTCCTCGGTCGACTCGCTGAACTGCTCGTGGCCCGTCTTTTCGCCGTGGAATTGGGCTTGGTTGACAGATCGGAACTTCTTGCCACACTCATCGCAGACGAGCGACTTTGCTTCTTCGCCAGGCTGGAGGGCTGGTGGCTCTGCTGAGGCGTCGTCGGCGGCGGCGGAGCTTGCTTGCGCTTGCTTGATCTCATCAAGAGACTTGTCCTGGTTGGCCTCGAGCCAGTCGATGGCAGGCTGGAGGCCGCCAGAGGCTTTGACGGCGAGCTCGGCGCGTTCGCGATCAAAGCCCATGTCGACGAGAGTATCTAGATCAGAGGGCGCCATCTTTGGCTATGGTGCTGTGGTTGGATTGGGTGGACGAGGCGTATTAGATGATTGCTGTATAGAAGAGTGCGCGGGTGCTTGTAGTTGAGCTTGGTTAGTTGGTTGGTACGGAGGCACAGAGAAGGCTGAAGTTGTAGTAATGGTAATAAAGGGCTCCACTGGGGCGTTCTTATATAGCAAGTGGTGCAGGCGGTAGCGGGGAATGGAACGGAAGCTTAGAGAAGGTGGACCGTTGATCTGCTGCACAGGTGCCTGGAACGAACAGTGTTTGCTATGGTCGATTGCTCGGACTTGCAAGAATATATGCCTGCTGCAGCTTAGATTCTGTGAGCAGTGGTCAAGGTAGAGTAGCTGTCGAGGACACTAGAGGCGCTTCGAGAGCCAAAAGCGTCACTGGCGCGACTACTTCCACGGCAGCCCTGAAGCAACGTCATCGTCTCCTTCTTCCTATCCTCCCTCTGCCACTCGCGACCACCTACCACCACTACCTGCACACCTTTTTCCGCCTGCGCATCTGTCCGTGGACTGGATCCATTCACAATCACACGCAACCCCCACTAGCTCATCATTCCCGAGGTTGACCGCGACCCGATACTGTTACTGCCACGGCGGCCCCGTCCCTGATTACCAACACCACGCAACCACCCGCCACATATCCACAACTCGCGTGCACCCCGTCATGTCTGTCGAGCTCGACCCTGTAGAGCTTGGTTTCAAGCGTAAGCTGCCATCAATGGCATTGGACGCATGTAGCCATACTAAGCTGGCCCAGGACCCTTTCAGCATGAGGTGTCGCAGACCCTCCGCCTGAAGAACCCGCACTCGGACCCCGTTGCCTTCAAGGTGAGTAAATACTGGCTATTCTCTGCTACCTGGTAGCCACATAGTAGGCATATAGTTAACAGGTCAAAGGTCAAAACCACGGCTCCCAAGCAGTACGACGCCCGCGGCCCCTTCTTTTTGCCCACAACAACTGACGAAAGATCCATAGATATTGCGTCAGGCCGAACAGCGGACGTATCGAGCCCGGAAAGGAGGTCGAGGTTCAAAGTACGTACATGCCACGCGCACGTAACAGGCGCCTTGCAAGAGACTGACACGTGCGCCCAGTTCTCCTCCAGGCAATGAAGGAAGACCCACCGCCAGATGCCAAGTGCCGCGACAAGTTCCTCGTACAGTCTGTGCTCATTACTGCCGACAAGGAGTTCACCAATGTTGGATCTTTGGTACGCGTACAAATATTTGGGATGTATGCGGAACATGGCTAATTTGCTGGGCGTAGTGGACGCATATTGAACAGACGTCAAAGTCTTCTATCCAAGAGAAGAAGATTAGGGTGCTCTTCCTTCCTGCCGATGAAGGTGGCCTGAGTGCAACACCTGCGAAGAACAACTCTACAAGCCGCGATTCCCTGGTTCCATCGCCTTCGCCATCCCAGGATGCCTTCACCCCTCAGCGTGGCGCATCCGATGCTTCTGGACCAGTCTCAGTCCCACAAGATCGCCCAGCTGGAAGCAAGAACCTGGGAGAAATCAGGAACGAAACATACAACCCAGCGACAGGTGGTGCTCAGGGTGTCGTCAACTCGGTCGCTGGAAGTGTGTCAAAGGCCGTGCCTTCGTCTGGAGAGCTAGAGGCTCAGCTTGCTGAAGCCAAGGCACAAATTGCGCGATTGTCACAACAGGTCAGCGAAGCCACTGGTCTCCGCCAACGCAAGACAGGATCCACGCAAGACTCCAAGTCACAAGCATCAACCGCTACCGAAGTGCGACAAGCCCCTGCTGGTGGGGTTCCTGTTCAAATCACCGCACTTCTTTGCCTTATCAGCTTCCTTTTGGCTTATTTCCTTTTCTAAGCGCCTTGTCTGCAGGACCGGAGCAGTCAGTAAGATAATATGCGTTAAGCCGACATAGAGCGGTATTGAACGGTAGCTTTTGGTGGGTGGAAGAGAAGAGGAAGAGGACTAGGAAGAAGGAAAGGCGGCGAAGGCATGAGATGGCTCTGTACGCAAGGAGAGCTCATTGTTTTGATTTCTCTAGGGGTAACTTTTTTGCCTGATCCAGGTCTCTTGTTGGTTACGCATACAGGGTGGCAGTTTCCAGGGGTGCATGAAGAGATCCGCGTGGAAGGCATTCGTGTATCAACAAGTAGACTATCGGGAACTGTAGCGTGCTTAAAATTGCTTGACACTTGTTAATTTGTATGTAATTTTTTTCATGTTGTCTGTACATATGACAAAGGCCGAGGCTTGATGCGAAATTTTGTCTAATAGCGGTAGTGCGGCATGTGGACAATTGTTCACAGTCGTGACACGGGTGGCCAAGGGCCAATAGGCGAGGACTGTGATTGTCGAGTGTGGGGTGGCGTAGGCACGTCATGCAAGTCTGATTCTGGAGCGACAAATATCCCACTCCACTGGTTTGCTGCGGTATCGACCGACGGTCTATCCTTGCACGCCTCCGATAGATAGTGGACACCGCCATGGCGCGACCAGACGCGTACTGAGCCTGGGTTGGTGGTCATGGTGGGGCTCTCCGTCCGCCGGAGGGCTACTATGACTCCAGTCGTTTGACAATAGCTTTCCGACCGCGATAAAGCGCTTCTTTTCTTCCCTTGCCTTCTGACTCCCACTTTCTCTTTCTTCTCTCCTCACCGTTGCAATCATGTGTGGTATTTTCGCCTGCTATAGGTACGCCAGATTTGCTCTGCGCTCTCCATTGCTTTCCTTGCCTCAACCGATTGCTAACATTTTCCTCATAGACACCCCGATGTCCAAAAATTCAAGCCGACGGCCCTGAAAATGGGCAAGGCGTAAGTGTGAACCTCATTGAAATTGGAGTCTTTAGATTAACTGGTTGCGCGCAGTGTCCGACATCGGGGCCCGGATTGGAGTCAGTGACCACGTCTCTGTATGCGCCAAAGAACACGATGACTGAAACTTTGCAGGTGGAAACTGGATCGCCAACGATACCAGTAAGTGTGACAGAGAGGCAAATTCACAGGCAATTTCTAACCATTTGTAGTCTTGGTTCACGAGCGTTTGAGTATTGTCGGTGTTGGTATGCAATCACACAATGAAAACGGCTGCAGTGTGGTCGAGGCTTACATGGATAGACTCTGGTGCTCAGCCGCTCGTCAACGACGAGGGAACTGTCTCTCTGGCTGTCAATGGCGAGATTTACAACCACCGCATCCTTCGCAAATCCCTTAAGAAGCCATACAACTTCAAGACACACTCGGATTGCGAAGTCATTATTCCATTGGTAGGGTCGGAGGTTCCGCCGATAGTGGAACAAAAGCGCTGACACAGGCTAGTATCTCGAACATGACATCGATGCGCCCCGAAAGCTGGACGGCATGTTCTCATGGGTTCTTCACGACAAGACTCAAGATCGTGTAATCGCAGCCCGAGACCCCATTGGTGTCACCACCTTTTACATGGGCCGGTCGAGCACAACACCTGGTGCCGTCTTCTTTGCCTCTGAGCTCAAGTGTCTGCATCCTGTATGCGACAACATCATTTCATTCCCTCCTGGTCACGTCTACGACTCCAAGACGGACTCGCTCACACGCTACCACGACCCCAAGTGGCTCGTCGAGCCCGAGAACATCCCCACCACACCTGTAGATTACAAGGAGCTGAGGCAATCGTTCGAGCGGGCCGTGCGGAAACGCATGATGGCAGAAGTGCCATTTGGTGTGCTTTTGTCTGGTGGTCTTGACTCGAGTCTGGTGGCTTCGATAGCGCAGCGTGAGACTCTGCGGTTGAACGAGTCGATAAGACAAAAGGCTGCGTCCAGTGGAAACGTGGCTGCCGATCAGAACCAGCTGGTTGGAATCGACGACTCCAACGAGCTTCAGACGGATCTTCTCCTGGGCCAGCTCAACTCGTTTTCGATTGGTCTGCCCAATGCTCCCGACGCCATTGCGGCACAAGAAGTGGCCAACTTCCTGGGAACAAAACACCACACCTTTACTTTTACCATTGAGGATGGTCTCAACGCACTTACAGATGTCATCTACCACCTCGAGACATTTGACGTTACCACTATCCGTGCCTCGACACCCATGTTCCTGCTGAGCCGAAAGATCAAGGCCATGGGCGTCAAGATGGTGCTTTCAGGAGAGGGCAGTGACGAGATCTTTGGTGGATATCTGTACTTCCACAACGCCCCAGACAAGGCCGCGTTCCACCAGGAGTGCGTTCGCCGTGTCAAGAACCTGCATCTTGCCGACTGCCTGCGTGCCAACAAGTCAACATCGGCATGGGGCGTTGAAGCCCGTGTTCCGTTCCTGGACAAGGACTTCCTCAACACTGCTATGAACATTGACCCTGCGGACAAGATGATTGACCGCAAGGCTGGACGAATTGAAAAGTACATTCTGCGCAAAGCGTTTGACACGAGTGACGAGCCAGAGACTGCGCCATACCTGCCGGACAAGATTCTGTGGCGCCAAAAGGAGCAGTTTTCCGACGGCGTAGGCTACGGATGGATCGACGCGCTCAAGGACAACGCCGAGCTCCACGTTACCGACGAGATGATGAAGAACCCTAAGCCCGAGTGGGGCAATGACATTCCCGACAGCAAGGAGGCATACTGGTACCGCTGCATGTTTGACGAGCACTTCCCCAGCTACTGTGCTGACACGGTGATGCGCTGGACACCAACGTGGAGCAACCAGACGGATCCTTCTGGACGGTAAGGACGATGCTATTTACTATTCTACAGATGTTGAACTGACATGATGACAGTGCTATTGGTGTACACGAGCAAAAATATGCCGATGCCCAGTAAAGACAGACGTATACCAATAAAAAGAAACAACACAGCTGGTTAGACTGTAGATGACATTTTGTTCATTTTCGTGTCTTTGTTCCTTTTTTTTCTTCGGGGGTGAGTGGGGGAAGAGAGAATGCATCAAAGTTTGTGGAATTCTGGAGAGACTGAGTGTGGAAGAATATACCAATCTACACAATCTATTGCACATGCATACTTTGCTATGACTATCTTGTGATGATTGTGACAGAGTAGTGCTAGAATGACGCTTGCTCGATTGTTCGAGTCAGTTTTGAATCTTGATTATTACATTTTCTTCTTCTATTACTTGGTTGCGTAATGATTGACAAATTTCCCACCCCTTTTTCTTTCTTTCTCCCAACACTCGTAAATGTACAACACCATATGCGCCTACGATCGTCTGTGAAAGGAAGCGAGGAGTTTTTCTTGTCCTTCTTTTTTCTTTTTCTTCCCCTTCTCTTTTCCTTCCTTCGTCTTGATCGGGTATCTACCAAAAGACACACATACACATACACACCCACGGATATACACAAAAGCCCACTAATGGACGCTGCTCGTCAAATGCAAGAACTTTTTTCTGTTTTCGATTCCCAGAACCCATGTACACCCAAAAACCCTCTGAAAAGATTGACAACTTTTTTTAAATCTGGCAAAAAAAAACGATGGCAAGTAAGATTCTTTTGGTTTTGACTTTTTAAGCATCGAGAGCAGAGGAAGTGCCAAAGACGCGGAACTGGATAAAGATGGTGACGTCTTCGACCATTGTGCCGAGGGAACCGATGAGCCAGGGGAGGTTGGTGAGGATGTACTGTCTTTCTTGCGAGTGGAAGATGATCTGTGTGGAAAAGCGAAGGTTAGATATATTGGAATCAATGTGTGTATGTAAATATGGGGAAAATCAAAACAAAGAGAGAGAGAACTCACTCCTGCACCATAGGTAGCATTGCCCAGCAAGCTGAGCATGAAGAAGAGCAGCGACAGGCCCTCGCAGGACTTTTCGCGCTGGTTCTTGATGATCTGAGGAATGCGGGCGCCGAGGTAGCAGACGGCGCTGGCGTAGCCTAGAATCTGGGCTCCGTAGGGGCTGTCAGCGGTGTTGCCAGCATCGTCATGCGTGGGCTGGGGCACCCAGACGCCCGTCCGCCAGGCAATGGCCCAACCGGCGGCACCGACAGCGCATACACCCAAGATGCTCAGCGAGTTCTTAACCCACTCGGTCGAGGAAGAGTCGGTGACATCTGGGATAGTGGGCAGAGAGCTGGCGCGGCGTCTGCGGCTGGCGGCCGAGTCGCGCCTGTGGCTCCCGGGAAGGCCAATGTTGCTGCTGTCACGGCGGCCAAGCAGCGGGGCCTGGACACTGTCGGTGGAGCGGGTGGACGACTTGCGCTCGCGGCGGGCGTTCTTCATGTTGTAGTAGAGACATTGGGCGATGAGGACGAGGTCGGCAAAGCAGAAGTAGACGGCAAGGGCGATGACGGTAGGGACGAGGCCGGCCCAGAGGGCGCCGGCTAGGTTGGTGATATCGCCGATGAACCAGACAATGAGGAAGGCGAGCGAGATGCCATCAGCGGAGCCCGACTTGTAGTTCTCGATGAGCTGGGGGACCTGCGTCGAGGGCGTGTCAGTAGGAGCATCGAGTCGTGTGGTGGGGAGCTATGAATAGCAAAAAAGTGGATAATGCAGCGCAGGCATGGGCAAGGCAGTTGCGGCAGTCGCGGGGCAGGGCCGCGGCAGGTGGGCAGGTGCGACCTGGAGTGGCCGCTGCAAGGTGGCAGGCGACCAAGTGCAGCGTCTGCCACTCGCCAAACCACCACATGCCCAAGTCGCGAGGGCCCAAGTCGCCAAATCAGAGCGCGCGCACGCGCAGACGCGGTTACGTACCAGCAGGAAGATCCACGAAGCCAGCGAGATTGAGCCGAAGACACCCGAGAGGGCCTCGTGGGATGTCAGCGACAGGCTGTGGAGAGGCATCGTGGCAGCAGGCGTGTCGTCGAAGGAGGCGGTGTCGGTTTGGGCGACCACGACAGGACAGGCGGTACGACGGGCGAGAGGATAGTTAACAGAACTGGAGATGTTTAGGCCAACGGACCAGGGCTTGCTGGGTTGCAAAATGTCACCAGCCCCCCGGCACGATGACGCACGACCAGACGGATGGACTGCCTGCAACAAGAGCTGCTTCCGCCCACGGGCCAATGGACGGGTGCGGAATGCAGGGCGCCGGCGTTGAAGGAGCAGAGACGGGCAATGGGCTGAGGGCGCGTGAGAGAGCGACAAGAAGAAGAAAAAAGAGACCAGGAGAGGGAAAAGAGACGGTGCCACGGGTTATGCGTCGCGGGAGCTTTTTATTTTTTATTTTTTCTTCTCTCTTTTTGTCTTGCTTCATCCCGTGTCTTTATCAGCCTCCTCTCATCGCCGGTTATCTCGCGCATCCACTTGAGGGCCAGCAAATTTTCAGGGCGAGGCTTCTTGTTGCACGCCGGCTACGCAGGGTCTGGGGCGGCTGAGGCGAAAGGCTAAAATTGGCGGCCCTGCAGTCTCCACTCGACACCACACACCACCACCTGCACCCGCACCCGTCCATACCCGTCGTCCGTACCCGTCATCCGCTCTTGACGCTCCCTCATCTCCTATTCCTGTCGCTTCCATCCCTCGTTCATCCCTGAAGCTGCTCTGCTGCTTTACCACACCACTCGTTACTCTCCACACTACCGCTCCCCTTAATACCGCCCCTCAAACGCCTGTTGTAAGACGCGTCAGCCACCGCCATTCAAAGCCGCTGCCTGTTGCACCCCTCCGCTCGCTCGCTGCTGTTTCTTCCATCGGCCAAACACCATCCAAACATGCTCCCCAAAACCTGGTTCTCCGGTGCCCTCCTCGCCTTCGCCGCCGTCTCCCACGCTTTCACCTTTGAAGACCTTCACATGGACGGTGTCAACCAATACCTGCGCCACGGTAAGAGGCAAGATGCTGAAGGCACCGGTATCGTCTCACCATCTGGCCCCTCATCTGCTCCACCAGCTTCACAACCCCCAGCTTCATCGCCTCCGCCAGTGTCGACCCCGCCGCCTCAATCCGAACCCAACGACAACAACAACCCTCCCCCATCGCAAACACCATCGCCCAACCCCCCCGCAAACACTCCCACACCAACCCCCACCGGAGGCGATGACAATGGCCCAACTACAACCCCACGCACAACCGAGAACGCACCCAAGACCACTCCGGGCCCGTCCTCGATAAGGACTGCGCCCATCACCAGGACTTCGGATCTGCTGTCCACCACCCTGCAAGAGTTTACCACCACCTTTGTCACCATGAGCGGCGACCAGCAAATCACCCAGACGTCGACTGGCACCAGCACCTCGGTCGCCACCACCGGACAGGTCACCTTCACCGAAGCACCCACGGAACAGCAGGGCAACAACGATAACAGCGGTGGCCTCACCGAAACAAACAAGAAGGTCATTGGTGGTGTTGTTGGAGGCGTTGGAGGCGCCCTGCTACTTGGTGGCATTGCTCTGGTCTTCTGGCGCATGAAGAAGCGCCAGGCACGTGTCCAGGAAGACGATGATGACCTCATGGCTGGCACTGGAGCTGCCCTCGGCGACAAGACCCAGAACAGCCCGGGATCCGTTCCTTACCAGGATCAGTACAACAGTCTTGGAGGACGTCCCAACGCAGCGGCAAACTTCTAGACGAGGCGCAACCCACATCGACGGATACACGGATCACGATACCAACGACTACCTGCGGGACTCATCGGAGCCGGAAACCATTTTCCACTGCTATTCCAGATTGGATTGTACATACAATACCATGGCGACTTTAATACTTTTTTTTATTTCGACATTACGCTGCTAGATACCATTGCTACTGATCTTTCTTCTTATCATCTTTCCTCTTTACCAGACTGGGTTTTGATGACCGCCTCACGGCGACTGTGCATGATGCCACTAGGCCATGAATAGACACCATTCAGCCCTAGGGTCACATATGTGCTGAAGAAAAAAAACCCTCCTTGGAAACAAAAACGTACAAAACCAAATCTCTTATGCTACTTGTCTGCTCAGCTTTTTCTGTTGGCCTGGTCTGCATTTGCAGTCTAAGCTTGTTTCATGAAAAGTTTGTAATCGAGCTGCGAGTTTTTTCGTACGAATGTTTATCATCATTACCATACCCCACTATATCAACAGTCATAGCATATCTAATTATACCTTGATCAACCATGTTTTCCGCTTCTCCCCTGCATCGCCGTCCCTGACCACGACCTGACTACGTCATTCTGTTTATGCGTTTCCATTTCCTTTTTGTTTCCTTCCTTTAACAGTTTCTGCATGATCCCACTATAGTGTCTGAATCGGGTCGCGCAAAAGGTCGCAGGTCATGGCGTTTCAGCACCGTCGCAGAGGGTGCTCGCGACGCGCCATCCCCCACTCATTTCCTTACAGCTTTGCCATGCCTCAGGACATGGCTGAAGCTCCCCCCTAGGAACAGGTGAATAAGTGGCCCTGCCCCCTCTGTGTGCACGCCCTCTGTTGGCACTTCTTTGCTGGTACTCCCAAAAAGAGCGAGAGGCGGATATCCCCTCGTTTTGCAACAGACTGGGTCTTGTTGCCATCCGTTTTGTTTTGTATTCTTTGCTTTCTTTGTTTAACAGACGCTTCATCTTCTTTACCGACCAAGGAAGAGAAACTGCTGGGCGGTTTATCACTTCTGGAGTAGGGGTGCTGGACATACTGGCACGACTCTCTTCGCGGCTGGCAGCGAACTGGGAACCTACAACTGGCCGCGATACGATACTGGAACGAATTATACACGGCCGATAATAATAATAATTCCCCCTTCGCATAGAATCCCACCAGGTATTCACGACCCGGGGTGTCTCTAGTTATACCTAGTGACCCGACATCTGCATTCACCAACTACAACGATATCCTCGACGACATACATATAATTACGCACGACAGCGGTCCGCTACTTTCACATCAACATGCTTCTCCCTTCAGCCCTCCTTACCCTCCTCTACCTCGCCCTTCCGGCCCTCTCTCACGCATCCCCCCAACCACCCCTCCTCGCCTCAACTGCAGACATGTCCCTCATCCCCCGCCACATGCTTTTCTTGCGCCAAGTCTCCGACCTACAAACCTTTGACGGTAGACTCGGCGGCGCTTCGGCATCTCCAATCACGAACTCGGGTGATCCAAAGCGACCTTTCGAAGTCGAAGGCGACACTTTTACCGACTTTGAGTCTGCGGCACAGCGATCTTGCGACAGGCAATCAAAGGGTTGCAATGACGCGGCGAATAGAGCGGGGGGTGGCGGAGGGAAAGACGGGGGTTTGAGAGTGAGTGATTGTGATGATCAGAAGAGTGAGTTTTTTTCTTTTTCATTGATATTTCTGTTATCATTGTGTCGGAGTATATCTACCTAGAGTCCTCGCAGGAGCTCTAGGTATTACCTTTTACTACCACATATTAAATATCACATCTCATATATCCTTTCTAACAATACACACATAGACAAGTGCAATGATGCGCAGAAAAAGGCCAGGATAAAGGACTTTGATACACCCGTCGCAAGCGAGAATATTGGACCTGACCCGGATTTCCCAGACTTTGATCTTATTTGTGAGGGTTAAGATGGTTGGTTGGTTGGTTGGTTGGCTGGCAAAGGGAGGCATTTGATGAAAGAGATGGTAGCATGTCGTTGATTACTACTACCATCAGCGTGTTCTTTGCAAGAATCTAGAGACCATGTGTTTCGCCAGACCTTTTTTACATACCACAAAAACAATCGAAAGGGATAAACAACAGATACATATCTTCACTGTCCTCGTCTACACGCAACACCCCAAATTTCAACCCTCAGCCACAACACAGCCAGACGCATTTTTTTATAACAACAAAAGCAAAAAAAGAAATAAAAACAATAATAAAAACATTTCAGGCGGGGCTCGGCCTTCTTTTCGTGCTCCTCATAATGGGAATTTTTCTTATAGCAACTGCCATGCGAGATCCAGCCATCGCTGACTATCTTCGGCGCCTGGTATCAGTCTGGAATCGGATCCTGAAACTACATCTCTTGAATCGGTCGTTGTTATCGTGAGCAGAGACGAGGAGCTGCTTACGTACAGTAATTTTCTGCTTTTGCTATCGTCTTCCTCACTCTAAGCAAATTTGAAGAGCTTTATACTATCTATTTTGTTCTATTTAGACGCGGCGTACGTGGGAGACTATCAATGGACTGCTTGTGGTGTAGGAGGTGAGAGCTTCGAACGCAGAGAACGACACGCTGATAAGTATTGGATTCGTGTGAGCGAGAAGATCCTAGGTATAAATACTGGCAGCAAACTTACTATCTTCTTACTGTAATTACGTTGGAATGTCTCAGCTTTACCCATGTCACCCGCAACAAACACTGTCGACCAACTTGAGAAGCCATCGACGCATAAACGAAAAGTCGATAGAGATTCGATAGATAATCCAGTTGATATGCAATTAGAAGATTGTTATGTAGATATTATGCAAGGGGAGTGGGACAGGCTGCCTTGTTCAAGGTCTTTGGCGACAGCCTAGGCCACGTGACAGCCACAGCTAAGAGCAATGTACGCAGCACGCAACATAGAGTAGCAAAAAGATGCAGAAAAAAAGCAAAAAAAGAAATAGTTCACCCCAGGTGGGGCTCGAACCCACAACCTTTGGATAATAATCTCCAAGTAGAAGTCCAACGCGCTACCATTGCGCCACTGGGGCATTTCTGGACCAGAATAAAGAATATCTGAGAGAATTTTGGTGCAAAATACACTATAATGCAAACAGAATTTGGGTACGTGAAAAGTAGGGTGCGACTTTTTTTTTAGTGGGTAGGAAAACGGCAAAGCGAGGGGAGAGGGGCTGAGGGAACACGTCATCGGTTGGGGACAGGGATGGAGGGGGAATGGGTGGGTAGAGGGCTGGTTCGTTGGGATGGAATTGGGATTTAATGACGGGGTTGCTTGGTGTTCGGTACGTAAAGATATGTCTGAATTTTAATAACTATAAGTTTATTTCAATTAGTATTTCTCTACTTCCTCGTGATTGGTTTCAAGCTATCTGAAAAACAGTAAAAAACAACAACAAGGGTAATAGTACGCTTTTCTCCTTGTAGTCGCGCTGGTTGCGAAAACTCACGACCATAGTATTACTTAACTATAGAAAACCCGTCAACAATGCAATTCCCCTTCACCCCTCCACCTCCTTAAGCATCTCCAGGATAACGCTGTTATTCAACTCTGGAAACCCACCATCATGTCTCGCCTGCGTGTCCATGCCTTGCTTCCTCCAAATATCCCGCAACTGCACCCGATTCGACTCCCAGCTAACCCACGCTGCAGCCTGGAGAAAGCAATCAGTAACATCGTCCAGCTTCTTCATCTGCACAGCCGACATGTCGTCGGACGCCCTGTCCAGGCTCGCTTCGGGACTACGCTTTGCCTTCTTGTTGCGGATGGGTTTAGTAGGGAAGCACAGCGCTTGATACGTCGACTCTGCATTCTTGCCAATCTTGAAGGAGATGGTGGGTGTAGTGCTGGCAGTCGTGGATGCTGTGGAGGTAGGGGATGTGGTAAGCCATGTCCGCAGCAGGGAGATTTTGGCCTTTTTCTCTGCTTTTGACCGACTGAGTTTAGGGCTACCGCGTCCTTCGGCTTCGACTAGTACATCTGCTACTGGCGATAGAGTTTCTTCTTCTGCAGCGAGATGCTGCGCACTCTGTCCAAGCCAGTAGTGTCCCACGCGCTTTGGATCCACGCCAAAAACGTCGTATAACCCCTTATCTTTTTCATGGTTGAATCCTGTCCCCTTCTCCAACGTGGCTAGTCGCTCTGCATACACCGTCTTCAAAACCGCCCACAACATGCCTTCCAGCGTGTTGACACGCAGAGTCCACTGCTGCACCGCGCTGCCGCCTCCTGATCGCCATCTCTGTTTTTCAATTAAAATTACGTCCGGCGTCTCAGATAAGACCGTCTTTTTAACAAACTCGTAGGCGGTTTTGGACAAGACATTGAGTGAAAAAGGATCAGAGTCTTCGTCTGCGTCCCCTAGCCCAATCGCATTTGGTAGGGCATTGGGTGTCTCAGTATCCCGTGTTGCAGGAGTAAGATCAACCTTTTCCCACCTCAAGATCTCCATAGCCGCATTCAAACTGCCCTGGACCGGGTACGAGACTTCTGCCTCGCAAAAAGCTAGGTTCTTGATGCCCATGTCGATACTTATAACACGCAGCTTTTCATCTGCAGGCCGTGATGATTCCCATTCTGGACGACGGGTAAAGAGGCGCGGCCGTGTGATATCGCGCCGGAGGCGTTCCTCGAGGCTGGCCTTTGTTCCTGATGATGCTGCGCCGATGCGTATGAGAAGAGACTGAAGCGCTTTGGCCGTCACAGCCCGTGTTTTTGGCACCATTGCACGCACCAGCGACTGCGAGTGGAGAAAATATTTGATGTTGGAGTTTGCTCGCCGATGAAAGGCCTATCTAGTCAACGGATCCGCCGGCGACGCATTGTAGCGATGCTAGTGAAGCATGTGTGTGATCTTGGCTATGTTTATAACGATTTTTGTTTCGTTGTCATTGGCTCTCTCTCATCGTGTGCTTTGAAATTGATCTTAGAAGGAAAACAGGATGAACATAATTCAAGCTAACGTTCGCCCCACGTGACCCCACCAGAAACCCCAAGTAATCCCGAAACCATACGAGCTTTCAAGATATAGCTACAGTCAGTGCAATATATATATTCTGGTACAGTGGCACGTGACTAGCATATCGGTATATGTTAGGGATTCTCTGCAGAATACATGGTATCTTCTTCACTCAAACCACTAGTGATTGCTATTCAGCTTTCTTTTGACTATGCGATTGCCGGTCAACTCTCGAAATTTGAGCTTGACCACATATTCAGAACATGTGGAAGCAGAAGGTGATACCTATAGCTTCTGTTGAAGTCTAGGATAGATATGCTCCGACATAACACATCTCAATTTGAGGGCAAAACACCATCAATCACAGATTTCCCAGCAGCGATCTACGACTGAATTACCACTGATTGCTAAAGTACCCAGAAATCAAATCCCGCCAGCGCCATGAACCCATCCTTTTGATTGCCTATTTCACCATTTTAATCAGTCAACTCGGCACTCCTGGTAATCTCCTCCTGCATCTCCCTGCCCTTTCTCGCCAAAAGGTTGAGCGCACTACCAGCAAGCACAAATCCACACTGGTCCTCCGAAAGGGTGTGCTTGGTCTTGATTACCTTCTCGCTTCCATCCTTCTTCTTGAGCACCAGTTCGACTTCACCCTTGCCACCGCTCCTCAACACATCCAACAGTCCCTTTGTTGCAACTTGGTCGCAGGCTGCAAAGGAATCATAGTCGGCCTCGTTGGCAAAGGTCAGAGGGACGATACCCTGCTTCTTGAGATTGGTCTCGTGAATTCGCGCAAAAGACTTGGCAAGGATAATGCGTCCTCCGAGGTAGCGCGGTTGCAGAGCAGCATGCTCACGCGCTGAGCCTTCACCATAATTGTGCTCTGCCACGACGAGCCATTCAATGCCCTGGTCGCGCCACCTCTTTGCCAACTCGGGAATGCCGGATTTCTTGCCGTCCATGTCGTAGGCAACGTTGACTTCATCCGTCTCTGCGTTGACTGCGCCGATGAGAGTGTTTTCGGAAATATTCGGGAGATGGCCCTTGTATTTCAACCACGGGCCAGCAGCAGAGATGGTGTCTGTGGTGCACTGTCCCTTGACTTTGTAGAGAACGCGCAGACCTGTGAATTCAGAGTCGGGGAACGCTGGGAATGGATCGAGCAGTGCAAGGCGGGTCGAGGTAGGCGACACAATGACCTCGACGCTGGGATCAGGCACGCCTGGTGTGGGCATGAAGTCGGGATTACCAGCCGCGAATCCTTCTGAAGGGAGATCAGAGCCCTTAGGTGGCGCAAACTTGAAAGGCTTGCCAGATGGCGTGGGAATGCTGTCGGTCATGGGGTTGAAGGTGGTGGAGCCAGAGTATGTCATGGCGGTAATGAGCTCAGGAGAGGCGAGGAAGTTCATCGTTTCTCTGTTTCCGTCGTTACGCCCTGGAAAATTGCGATTATAGGATGTGAAGATGGCATTGGACTCGCCCTTCTTGACCTCGTCTGTACGCTTCCACTGGCCAATGCAAGGTCTTGGACATGTCAGTAATGCAAATTATACACAGGATGTGTTGGAAAACTCACCCGCAAGCATTTGCTAGGACAGTGCCTCCGGCCGAAGTAAAAGTAGACAGAGTGTTGTCCCGGTCTAGTGTTGCGCGAATCTGTTCACTGCCTGGTGTGATGAAAAAGTCGGCCTTGGGCTTGAGACCTGCAGCTGATGCCTGCTTCACAATCTCCTCGGAACGGGTCATATCCTGGTAAGAACTGTTTGTGCAACTGCCAATGAGACCTGCACCAAATGTCTTTGGCCACCCCTTCTCTTCCACTACCGACTTAAACTTGGAGAGAGGAGTGGATAGATCAGGGGTGAAGGGTCCGTTGATGTGTGGTTCGAGTTCTGAGAGGTTAATCTCAATGACTTTGTCGTAAACGGCCTCCGGGTCGGATCGCAAGAGATTCTGCTGCATTGGCGACTGGGAAATCTTGGTGGCTGCTTCGGCAATCGAACCACGATGTGTGGCCTGCAGGTAGGGGACATGTGCAGGGGAGAAGGGGAAAAGCGATGTAGTCGCACCGACTTCAGCGCCCATGTTGCTGCCATTGTCAGTTCGAGCCGCAAGTTTCGGGTGGTTTCATTCTTACCAGATAGTGGCCATACCAGTACAGCTCAAGGATTGAACTCCAGGGCCAAAGTATTCAATGATGAAGCCAGTGCCACCCTACATGTTCATTAGCTTGGGCATTTTGTAATTCCTCAATTCGCGTACCCTGACTGTGAGCTGACCAGCCAAGTTCAGAATCACATCCTTTGGAGAAGCCCATCCACTGAGCTCTCCAGTGAGCTTGACACCCAGGACCTTGGGCGCCTTGAGCTCCCACGGCGCATCGACCAGAGCGTCCACTGCGTCTGCGCCACCCACACCGATAGTAATGGATCCCAAACCACCGGCATTTGGTGAGTGACTGTCTGTTCCCAGAATCATTACACCCGGTGCACTGTAATTTTCCAACACGGTTTGGTGGATGATACCCGCGCCTGGTGGCCAAAACTCGATTCCATATTTCTTTGCCGCTGACTCCAAAAAGTTGAAAATCTCGCTGTTGCCCGCAATGGATTGCGGAAGGTCCGCTTCGGCGCCTTTCTCGCCCTATTCCTATTGTGTCAGCCGGGGCTCCTATCGAAGCCAAATGAGACAATGGAGTACTCACGACAATGAGATGGTCACAGTGAATGCTGGCTGGGACAGCTGTTGTTGGTAGTCCACAGCTCATAAACTGCAACAGAGCCATCTGCGCACTGGCGTCTTGCATGGCCACACGGTCGGGCTTCAGCTTCAAGTTTGCCTGGCCTCGAATGTCTCGTCCGCCATTAGTGTTGCTCATGAGCGACTCTTCCGGGTTCTCAAGATGCGAGTACAGAATCTTCTCGGCCAGTGTCAATTGGCGCGAGCCGAGTACCCGCCGTACTTCCTCAAGGCGGGAGAGCAGTTTGGCATATGGCGGGGTGCGCGAGGCAATGTCGACATTGCGAGCTGTGGGTGGGTCGTGACTTGTAGCTAGACATCTCCGAGGCTGCAGGACGGATTGGCGGAGCGAAGGCAGTAGGTGAGGCTTTGGGGCTGTCAGCGTTTTGTCCTGTACATTGACAGATTTGACTGCAGATGCTCGAGTATGTATGACTGTTCGCGTCATGCATTCATCGCATCTCAAATCGCATTACGTGCTTCACTAGCAAATATCCCACTCACCCTGCATTTGGCTGCCTGGCCAGCACGAATTATTTGCGACCGCATTGTGAAGCTGGTCCGGTGGCGTCAGCACGTTGGAGAAAGATAATTCACATTTGCACAAATTATCTCCAGCGATATCGCTCCGCGGATTCTATGCGGCAGGGTTCGGGTCAGGCACGCTAGGGTTCACGTCGCCCGCGTGGAGAACCCTACAGCTTCTGTCCAATCACGCAGCTTCTGGACGTCAGCCAAAAATATGGTCCTTTGCAGCTAGACGTATTCAACTCAGATATTTACAATTCATTGCGTAAACTTAATCTGGTTCAGAATGATCTTTGAGCAGCTTCTTTGCTCACAGACGAGTCTTTATTGCAGACATACATGTCAGACCCAGTCGTTACTTTTTATCAATTCTCGCGTCCAGCGCAGGCTCACGCAGCCGATACATTACACGCAATTTGTCAAAGCACTGAAATTGGTATCCTATTGAGAGTACAGAGTCCACATGGATAAACTAATACTATACCCAGGCACCGGGAAAGACGTGGCTTGTGGCAAGTAAGCAAACTCGCCAAAGCGGCAGTGAGATTTCTAACAAAAGTCGAGATACCTCGAGTCAAGACAAAAGGGTATGGTTCGGACTATGCTCAATCAATCAAGTCAGGTTGAGAGGCTGTCGTAAGTGTGAGATCATAGTCGTTCCTTGACACTTACAGGCCGGGCGGTGGAGGGACCTAGTAAACACATTAGCTTAGACCAGAGCATGTTTGGAAAACAAAAGTATGCGTACCGCGCCGTAGTTGGATGGGGACGCAGCAGGTGGAGGTGGCGGAGGAGGAGCACTGTAGCCAGACGATGCAGGCTCTGAAGGTGGAGGTGGAGGTGGAGGTGGTGCAGCGGCACCAGCCCCAGGAGCAGGCGACTGAGTCTGTCCATAACCGGCCTGAGCATAGTAAGCGGCATACTGCTGCTGCTGCATGGTAAGATATGCTTGGTAACCACCATATGCGGCGTAGGGATCTTGGTCAGGGTTCTGCTGGTAGTATGCAATCCAGGCTTGCGCGGCGTTGGCGTCAAAGGCTTGGTTGTTGGCGTCGGCAGTTGGCGTTGCAGCAGCTGGTGACATGAGGGTATCCTGGGCGCCGTAGCCATTGTGGCCTCCTTGTGCGCCATGTCCACCGTAACCGCCATAGCCACCAGCACCTCCGTAACCATAGCTTTCGCTCCTACCACGGTCGCCACGGTCGCCACGATCACCGTATCCCGATCGTCCACCTCCGTAACCATCGCGATCGCTGTATCGGCCCTGAGGTGGGCGATCTTTGAAACTATGGTAGTCCGACTTGACCTTCTCGAGGAGCTCTTCGCAGAGTTGCTTCGCGTGGGCTACGCCTTCGGGGCGGGGTCCGCTATATCTTGTCAGTATGAAGGATACATAACAGCAAGACGAAACCTACGCAATGTGGAGGTACATGGGCTCATCGCTCTCCTGACCGGAGTTGGGCTCCATGAAACCTGAGCCGCGACCCTTGATTTGTACCTTGCAGCCTGTCTCCTGTTGGATGAACTTGACATTGTCGCCACCGCGACCAACAACCTGTGCTCGCAAGTTAAAGCCACTAATGGGCTCAAGGCCTACAGAAATCTTCTCTTCGGGCCACTTGCGCTGTTACCATAGTTAGTGACATGGTTGGCCAAGGAGGTGGACCAAACGACGTACCCGGCCATACTCGTCACGCTCAAAGTTCTCTGGCTCGCGACGGCGGAAGCGGCGTTCGTCTACTAGGTTAGGGAGGTCCTCCTTCTTCATCTCTTCAATCATGGCTACAGCCTTGTCCAAGCCTTCCTTGGAGGTACTGGTAATGCGGAGATACAGTGGTGGGTTCTGTTGCGGCAGTCAGCCCACGTCTAGGCAGCTTCTACTGCATGTACTTACAGCAGCGGTAGCCATGTTCTTATCAGGGTAGTATTCTCCACGAGTGGTGACATCTTGCACGTATAAGCAACAAATCTAAACATCAGTCATGGTAATCGGGGTATGCGTACCGGCGCCAGTCTCGTCTTTAATCTAGATGTCACATGGAGGTTAGCATTTGGATAAACGGGGCTTGGGGCGCTAGAAGATCAAGTAAGCTCTGACTCGCAGTGCAGAGAGATGCGCAAACAGAGTCCGACTCGCACCAGGCGGCGCCGGCATCAAAGAGCAGCGCCGCAGGGCAGAGAGAAGACATGATCCTAGACGATCAGTGAACAGCAAAAACAGTTATTTACCCTCTTTTGTGTGGCTCCTTTGGTCAGTGTGTAACGATTACGGAGATCATTGATTTCAATATCTTTGATGTAGTCACCATCTTGCTGGTACGTCTCGTTGCTGATAGACGCGGCAGAGTTGGAAGCAGGCGTCTTTGCAGCTGGAGGAGTCGGCGCCTAGACACGGTCAGCAATGCCCATGAGTGAAGAGGGATCTGGGGGAGGAGAGGGAGGGGCGGCCTACAGCAGAGCGAATGGGTGGCACATCAACGTGCTGAATACCCTTCTTCGCCTGAATCTGCGCGTTGATCCTCGCAGCTGCAGCCGCCGCCGCTGCTGCCGCCTTGTTCTTGAAGCTGGCCGACGCAGGGCTGTATGTGCCTTCGCGAGAGACGGGGCTGCGAGCGCGATGCGATTCCGACTCTCGTCGCGACGGAGAGCGCGAGCGGCGGTCCGAGTCGAAGCGCGAGCGTGCGGGTCGCTCGGGCTCGTCGCTGTCGAAGCGGGATCGTGGGCGGCGTTCTTCAGACATGATGCGTTGCGCGCTTGAGAATGGGTTGGCGGCGATGCAGCGTTTTGCAGCAGAAGAGTCGAGGCTGCGGTGGAGGCATGGAACAGACAAGAGAGGAGCCGCTCGCTTAGTTAGCGTACCGCGGCTGAGGCTGAGGCTGAGGCGCATGCTTTCTCCGACCATCGGCCGGGGAATGCGACTATTTCACTTTCTGGGGCTCCATTGCCGCAACTCTCCGCCAACCCCTCGCCCCTACACTCCTCGCACACTTTGCACCATGGCCTCGAGGCGCGCAGTCCTGCCGCTGCGCAGCTTGCTCCACAAGCAATGCGCCGGTGCCTTCCGCCTGCAACAGAGGGCTTCCAGCTCGTCGTCCACCCAGGCGCTGGCCTACAAGGCCCTCCACCGCCGCATCGCTCCACTCCCCACCGAAGACCGCCCGCCTGCGTGGTCGGCACCCGCTGCTGTTAGTAACATCCTCTACGAAACGCCGCTGCCATCACAGGCTCCGCCAAAGCGCCACGTCCTCAATTGCTTGGTCCAGAACGAGCCCGGTGTGTTGTCTCGCGTGTCCGGTATCTTGGCCGCTCGTGGCTTCAACATCGACAGTCTGGTTGTCTGCAACACCGAGGTAGATGACCTCTCGCGTATGACCATTGTTCTACAGGGGCAGGATGGTGTGGTAGAGCAGGCCCGCCGCCAATTGGAAGACCTGGTTCCCGTCTGGGCAGTGCTCGACTACACCCAGTCTCCCCTTGTGCAGCGCGAGCTGCTTCTTGCCAAGGTCTCGATTCTCGGACCGGAATACTTCGAGGAGCTGCTTGCCCACCACCGCGAAATGGCTCAGCCACAGGAGATGGACGGACATGCGAGCGAGCACATGTCCGAGGATGAGCGCAACGCCGCAGCACACGAAGCTGCTCGCGAGTCTCTGCGAAAGGACTACCATCCTACAAACCTGCCCGTCAGCCAGGCACTCCGACACAAACATGAGCACCTGCGCGCCATTACATTCATGACTCATCAGTTTGGTGGAAAGGTGCTCGATATCAGCACAAACAACTGCATAGTAGAGGTGTCAGCAAAGCCCACCAGGATCGACTCCTTCATGAAGCTGATTGCTCCATTTGGCATCCTCGAGTCGGCAAGGACTGGTAAGTTACCCGGTAGTGAACAGGCGAGACGGCACACTAACATTAAAACAGGTCTCATGGCTCTGCCCCGCTCACCTCTCCACAACAGCGCAGAAGTCGAGGAGATGGAGGCACAAGATGTTGTCGACAACAGCCTGCTTCCTCCAGGTTAAACAACAGAATAAAAGGCTCAAGTTTGTTCTATCAACCTATGCGGGCGTTGCATGTTACGTGTATAGTACGGCGTACTTGGTATGGGAGGTAGGCTGTAATGCTTCACACGGTCGAAAAAGAAATGAAACCGATTCTCTTTATTATGCACAACAGACAGACAGGCTTTCACGTGATAAATTGTCTCAAAGTATGCAAGGTCCCCTAATCTCTCTCACGTAATAAGTCCATGGGAACCGTGCAACAATCTCACATATGGCACTTGAACTTGGTAAACTTAGCCTCATCATACTATCTATTCAGATTGATGGCTAAGCTCGAGTTTCCAGAGCTTGGTGGTTGACAACTTCGGTCCCAAAAGCGCGCAAGTAAGCTTGAAAGCCGAGAGAGCCCCGCCATGTTTCGGCCCTGTAAGAGTCCGGTTCACCCGAGCAGTCTCACACGGACCGAGACACGTAACAGCCGCAAGAAACAAACGAGCTGTGAGCAAGTCAATGCTAGCGTGCAATTAGCAGGTACATGCGTAGTCTGCTACACTCCAGCCTTCAAGTAGTAGACCACATGCCCAGCCGGCGCATACCCACATGCCCATCGGCCCGAAACGGTTATATAAGCCCAAGTTTATATAGACATCGAACCATCTCTACTATAACGCCGTTTCTCCAGATTTCAAGATTTAAGAGGAAAACTAGGGCTGCGCAAAACTTCCCCGCTTCCCCAGAATTCCCCACGCTCCCTTCTCATTTCCTTTTCCACCTGGGAAAACGATACCACAACACAGCAATGAAAGACAAGGAAATCCCACTACCGCCAGGTCTCGTTGATGAGCCGATCGACCACGCGGTTGAGATTGTAGCCAAGCAATTCGCAGGTGACAAAGCTCAGCGGTACATTTTGCTCGAGGATATGATCAAGGCGGGAAGAAAGGAGGTTGACTATGAGTTTAACAAGGAGGTGTTTAGCTCAGTAATTCCCGATATGGTCAACAATGGCGCCAGGTGTTTCACAGTCGAAGGAAGCGGAGTCGCCAGTGTGTGGTATGTGTTTTTCTCATACTTTCTTCTTTTCTCCTTTTGTTTTTGCAATCTCATTCTCGTTACCCTCTCTTGGCATCCATATCTCTTGCATTCTGCCAGTGTATTTGTCGGGTAGAATCAACGCACTAACTCACCCCAAGGGATCTTCACCCTGTAACAGAGCACTACCATCCTGTCCCAGGCCACCCTGCCGCCGTGACCGAGCTCAACATTCTCGCACATGAAGCACGAAAACCACGTGTACCACCCCATTGCACAGGGATACTACACCTTTTCCTCTTAGCCAACGACCGCTCACATCCATCAAACGATCCAAGCTGCAATGCTAAAGCCAGCGACGTTGTGAGGCCAGTGATGAAAATGGCACGGGAAAACAATTGGTCAATAGTTCTAGAAGCAACGTCAGAAAAGAGTAGAGATATCTATCAGCATCTAGGTTTTGACTTGGTGAAGGAGTTGACAATTGGAATAGGGAAGGTGGACAGCGAGGGGAGGCCGAAAGAGGGGGGTTCGGGCGTTCGGCTATGGGTTATGATGACGCCAGTGTAATCCTGTTTGCTAGACATGATGCGTCATAAAACAACGTGTCTGTGGCTGTTGGCTTGCATGTTTATCGCAAACATGTGGCCCGGAATCTTCTTTATCATCCTTGGAATGCATGTTTGTCGAGACATAAGTGGACAAGATAAAAAAGGTTGAGAGATAAGACGAGCGGTGTAGACCTTTTACTTTTGGGCCAAGAGATAGAGAGCTGAGATAGAATAAGATATACAATTGGTAGCTTGGGCAGTGCGTTGTACGCAATGCATCTGCGCGCATGCAAGCAGAGCTGCAATCGGACCAAATGTCGCCTGTGTGGCCAGGTTGAAACTTGTTCTGTCCTGTAGCTCAAGATTGAGTTGTCACAATAGCCTAATGACCAAAGCAAGCCTGCTTCGGTACTCTCCGGAATCGTAGCCCATCATTAGTATAGTACGATGGCCGAATCTATCGTCGTGCTGTAAGACTAAGGTAGTGGTTGGCATCCTTCATATGAATCGAACCCCACCAGCCTCAGCTTTGAGTTGATCGGAACGGCATCTACAGGACCGGCAGTCCAGAGTGAAATGCGGTCATGCAATATGCCGTACATTTGCCAGTGCTGAAATCGAATACAAGCCATACAAACCACCCACGTGGGCGGCGTCGGCCTTGCGAGTGGAACAGCGTCTGTCCCACCAGTGTGGTCGCGGCTACAGGCCCCCCATGCACTGTGGTCGCATCGTGCATCTCCCCCTTATAGGCAGGTGAGCACGCGACTGGACAACCGAGAGCCTGCGTGCATACGTCTGCGTCTCATCTACACACAGGTCAGATAGAAATAAGCAATGCCAATGTGGCTGATAGGTGCCGGCAGTCCCTGGGACTCGGTTATGCATATCCATCCTTCAAAGGCTTGGTTTCCCAGGAGTATCGTATACCAGTGAAGAGAAAACCCCATATTGGAATCACTAATGAGTGGATGCACCCTTGTGTAAATACTACTGTTGTATTGAAGTGAGGTGTAACAGACGGAGAACGCCGGGCGGGGCTCTGCTTGTAATCACAGGGTCTAGAGCTTCTGAGTCAAATTCCTCCATTTCTCAAGGCAGGCAGAGTCACGTTGCTCCACGCTGGTGTGGGCTGTCGACTCAAAGTAGCCGCGGCTTGACGGGCCTATAGACTAGATATGGGCGTATAGGCCCACTTCAGCTCTGGATCGAAGACCCTGAGACGGGTGGCTAACGGCCGCCTGCCTTTTCGTGGGGATCCGGACAGACCATGGCTCTTGTGTGACGCGGCACTTTTCTCCTGGAGATCGCGAAGGTATCATGGTCGACTCAAGAGTCATTCTACACCGGCTGCTTACACTCAGGGACTGTTCATGTTTGGATGAGCATCGGGGATCTCAAGTACATTGCTCAATACAAAACTGGAGCGGCAGGTCGCTGCCGCCTCCGCCCCACAACAGGCAAGTGGAGATGCTCGTTACGCGCATCAAGTATGGTGTATCCTTGTTTGGATGCAAGCTTTTTTGCTCCATAGTTATCCAGACGTGATTATTGTCCAATCAATAGAGAGTAATGACATTCTGCTGTCGAACTGTGTCTGGCGATCCATGACGGAGTATTGGAGCTTAAGCTCAATTTCAACCAGCATCGTGAGAATTGCCGGCTGCCGTGCTGGTTGTAAACGCGGTTGCTGAGGCAGAAGACCATCTCTGCGACATGGTATGCGTACTCAGCCAATAGGAGCATTATTACCCTTCTCTGACAGTCGAACGGCAGAACTCCCTAGGCTATAACGGCTGAGGCGCTGGCCTGGCCTGGCCTGGCCTGGCTGGCTGAAGGGAACTTTGAGAGGGTCCTGGACGCAAAGGATTTTTTTTCTGTTCATCAGTATATTGCTATTTGCGGTTGGGGGCCAGGGTCTATAGCGGCGTATGCGCGCCTTGCTGCTGACGAGCATGAAGATGGCAACATGGTGTTGAGTGGGGGAGAGTGGGTTCTGGTCGGGTGGATGGGGCGGGTTGGTCAATGGGCAGTCTGTTTTCAATGGCTGAAGGTACCACCAGCACGTGCGTCGCCCAGGATAACAGAGGATTGGCGGTAGCGCGAACCAGGGCGCGGCCGATGTCATTTCCTTCCCAGGGTTTGGGCATCGCCATGCATGCCATCACTTCAGTTACAGTCCTTACTGCTTTGCGCAAGCTCCCTGCCGTCTTTCCTCTGCACCCGCTTTAGGCCCATAACCCGGGCAGTATATATTCCCAATGTCTGCCGTGACAGCCGCATAGGCCCGGTTCCAAGTCATCGGCATGGCATACTGTACTTGTACATAGCTTCCAGTCGTCAGCTTATTGTTATCGCGTTCCAATTAAACCGTTCGGTAAGTGGTCCGCCATTGGCATTCTCTCGGCCCTTCAGCGGCCCAATACCTCATGGCGTCTTGAACCTGCGACACATGCGATGGGAACCCAGCACTGATCCCGCCGTTACGCTATCGTCAACCCGTTATCTAACGGTGGGCAGTTGACACCACTCGCCTCCTGCGACACTGCACTTCTGCTTCACACCGCCGCGCCCCCATTGAACGCCTCGCCGCTTCCGTCTGTACATTGCTTGTTGGTATGAAGTACGGCGACACTCTGAGGCAGAGGTCCATACCAGAATGGGGCCATTGTGAGTGCCCACTCCCTATCTGCCAGCATGAGACAACCCTCAGCTAACGACTGCGCACCTCTAGATAACATTGACTACGATTATCTCAAGGAATTAATCAAGCACCAGACCACGCCGGGCACCAACAAGGCCGTTTCCATTCCCGGCCAGGGCGAGAGCACAGAGAGGGCGTTTGGCGACACCTTCTTTAGGGTCCTTGCCGAACAACATGATCGCATCAACTTATTCATACGGAGCAAGAGTGGCGAGATCGAGCGGAGGCTGGAGCATATAAGCAAGACCCTACATCAACTACGCGCGAAACGCGACCCGGTAAGCGGGCGTCTTCCCGCCAGGACGGTTGAGAGATATGCGAAGATTGAAGCAGACGTCATCAGGTACGCGACAAGCACGCTTGCGCACGCGTCTTCACAGCCACCCCACTAACACAACAGCAGCACCGGCGAGGAGATCAAGTCATTATCTCGCTTCCAAGTTACGCAGCGAACCGGTTTCGTCAAGATTCTGAAGAAATACAAGCGCTGGACCAAGGACGGAGAGCTTGCCCATATCTTCAAACAGGAGATCAGCAGCCGCCCAGACAGCCTTTTTCAGCTGGATCTTGGCTACTTGCTAGACCAATTTATCGAGGCCCTTGATACACTTCGGTCTGCTTTCGACCCCAATGGCACATCTGCGTCCAACGCGGCCAGCGTTACTGGTCAATCGCCGGCTGCGCGCATTTCAAGGAGTCTTGAAAAAGGTGACGACCTAGACTTTGACCTCGCACTTGACACGGTGCCCTTGGGCACCAAAGGCAGCAAGGCAACATACTGGATACACCCAGACCACATTGTTGAGGCTCAAGTATTGCTACTCCAGCACATGCGAATGTATATCAGCAAAGCAAAGCGCAACTCGTCTAATAGGCCAACACCTCTTCGCCGGCATTCCTCTGCCGCCAACATTGATCCTTACTTTGGCAACGAGGATACAACCGGACTAGTGGTTCTTGATCATGCCGAGAGCTTTGCATTTAAGCAAAATGCAAGCACAATAGGCGCAGCCGAGGACATGCAAGGGAGCACGGGGATCAAAGCAGCCGCCCAAGTCCGGTGCTGCACGTCTGGGCAAGCCGCAGTTGTTGTTTGCACTGAAGCCGACGTACAACCCTCGTCGTCCAGTGTTAAGACGGTGAAGATGGAACGCCGATACCTCCGAAGCTTCTTGGATACATCTGTGGATGAAAGCAGCGTGAGGCCCTCATGTAGTCCAAAGGAGAATATCCCGGCTATCCGCCAATGGCTTACGCAACACCCATCAACAAGTCCCATCGCCGGCGCACTCTTGAAGCGAACAAGGTTTACTGGACTGCACAACAATTCGGCAGGAGGTATCTGGGCAACACTAGACAGAGATATCTGTTTAACAGATCGACTGTTTCAGGATCTGGATGATGATGACTGGACTTCAGCCTGTCGGTCAGAGGCAACAAAGCGGTTCCCACACGCTATTCTAGAGATCCGCCGTGAGGGTAACCAGGCCATGTCGCTTATCCATACGCTTGATCGAAGTCATTTGGTACGTTGGCCCCGATAGTATTTATAATTTCACGAGCTAACGAATGTAGGTTGAGCGTGTTCGAGGTTTCTCCTTGGAGGCGCATGCTGTATGGACTTGCTGTAAGCCGAGTGCCATGTCTGCGCCTTTGTGGATTTCTCTTTTGGAAAAAGACATTCGCAAGTTACCGGAGCCTGTACAACGACGCAGTCGCAAAGCGAGAGGTAGCATCAGCGCTTCAGTATCTCAGTTCTCACCTCCGGCCACATCAGCTTCCAACACTTCGTACGATGGCCAGTCGAGCCCGGTTGCGTCACGCTACGAAGAGTCTTCTGCAACATCTGTGCACGAGTTTGTCGACCCGCCATCATTACAGGCATTCAGAAAGAAGAGTCGCAAGCCCTATTCCGACTATCCTCCCCCGATGATTCGAGCGGAGACGGAGCCAGAGGAACAGCCACGGTACTGGAATGAATACGATAATCCAGAGGACGAAGAAGGTGGTTACTATATCTACGTCGACCCTGACGCACCCGTGAAATTTCCTGGACAGGACTTTTTTGAGGCGTGCGCGAGGAAAACAAGGAAGCTGTTTGGGATCCGGGAAGAGGCTGAAGAGGCGTCACTTTCTGGTACCGAAGACTCGGATGACGATGACACTCCGGATTCATCACCTGTAATTCACCCCGCAAACTACGGAACCGTGGGTCCCAGCACCAACCACCACCACCACCAGGGAGCAGAGAACAAAGGGTACTTCAGCACTCTTTTCCGGTCACTACGTGATCCTAGGCGTGATGCGGACATGTTCCAGGAGCGACGGGCGCTATTGGGTCAAGTGGAGAGTCACCAGCACAAGGTGGAAATGACCAAGATGCGCTTTTACTCGACTGCTCTCGGTGCGGCTGTTGTGCTAGACCTCATCCTAGGTCTCATGATTACGACGAGCCGGAAGAAGGAACGCGGTGTTGTGGATGCTGGGGTTATTATTGGGACCATCTGCACACTGATGCTGTGTGTTGTGGCTGTGATTAGCATGCAGACACGGCAGGAGCGGTTAGGATGGGTGCATCAGGGCGCTGTATTGAGCATCGCGGGTGCTGTGGTAGCGTTGGACATAGTGTTTTTGTTGTGGGTAATGCGGATATAAGAAAGGGGGGGGAGGTGAGAGGGGCGCGGCTAGATCCGGCTTGTGCCATGTGTTTTGTTGGGTAACTACACTGAAAAGCTTTGGTCTTTGGGCGCAGCTAAGGGCAGGAAGGTTTTGTGGGTAATGTAGTTGTTTGGGGAAAGGATTGGGCGTCGATGGTCGGGATCGCCACATGTCGATATTCAGCATGAATCAAACATCAGCAGCAGCACTGTGATTCGAGGCGCGACTCCACTAGCCATGAGATCATGATGAGGCTCTGCGACCCACTATGCTTGGCGCGTCTCCGTGGGGGTGTGCCGCTTCCGGGCTGGCAGCTGGTTACTCCACCAAAACCACAAATGGAGGGGAGTCGGAAGAGCTTCCTGATTGGGCGCTGTAGTCGCCGCCACCCACTCGACTCGGTGCTCGACTCCTCGCCCGTTGAATGGCAGACGACTGCGTGGCCATTGGCGAAACGCGGCGAGTTCACGTGTATGTTAAGGCTTTTCACCAGCACAAGCTGCTGCACGTGCAGCGTCGTGTGCAGCGCCGTTTGCAGCGCAGTGCATCCAATGTCCCGCCATTCCCGAGGTGGAGCGCAACCTGACGCGAACCCACGCTTTCGTCATCCCAAGCGGCCGATGCCCTTCAGACTTTTGAAGCTCCACTGTTCCAAACTGCCACCTTTCCTCCACGACAGATCCTCCCCCGGAAAAATACAATCCCATTGAGCTTCATGCTCGCCATGCTCTTCTAACCACTTTCCACCGTCAGTCCAAAACTCCGAGCCTCTGCTCCTCCGATTCCGCTGCGCGGCCGCTGACACTCCTCCAGACATGTGAAGCGTTGAGCCTCAGCACATATTTGTAGCATATTCTTGTTCAACTCCCTCTTGTATAATATACCCACAGCGCCTGGAGCGACCACCCCTCCAGAAACACTTGGATCCATCTGCACATCAACATGGCTGCCCGACGAGGAAGCCGTTTTATCAAGCCACTGCTCTACACGGCAGGAGCTGGAGCAGTCGGCGCCGGAGCCCTCTATGTCAGCCTACGGCCTCGCGATATCCCCGGTAGCGAGGCCGCCGCAGTACCTCCGCCAACATATGGCGAGGGAGGTATCTTTCGCCCACCACAGTTCCCCTCGGCCAGAAGCCGCGAGGAACAGATTGCACAGCTGAAGCGCAGCGCCGGTATTGTCTCGCAAGTTGCTGAGAAGGCAAGGAGATGGATCGGCGGCGGCAACTCAGCATCGGAGAAGGTTGAAGAAGACCCATACGACCTTTTGATCATTGGTGGCGGCGCAACAGGAGCCGGCATTGCTCTTGACGCCGTCACACGAGGTCTCAAGGTTGCCCTCGTTGAGCGCGACGACTTCAGCAGCGGTACCAGCAGTAAGAGTACCAAGCTGGTACACGGTGGTGTTCGATATCTCGAAAAGGCTGTGTGGAATCTCGACTACAACCAGTGAGTACCCTCTCGCCTTGGCTGTCGCCCTGAGTACTAACCTTGTTCCAGATACGCCCTTGTCGTCGAAGCCCTCCGCGAACGTCGTTATTTCTTGGATACTGCGCCCCACCTGTCACAATGGCTCCCCATTATGATCCCCATTCAGAAATGGTGGCAGGCGCCCTACTTCTGGGCTGGTACCAAATTCTATGATTTCCTTGCTGGATCAGAGAACATTGAGTCTTCCTACTACATGACAAAGAGCAAGGCTTTGGACGCATTCCCTATGCTGAAGAAAGAAGGCCTTATCGGAGCCCTAGTCTACTACGGTAAGTCATCCAATCACTTGTTTCCGCGACTCTCTCTAACATAAGCAGATGGTGCACACAACGATTCCCGTATGAACGTGTCGCTCGCCATGACTGCTGCGCTATACGGCGCTACTGTTGTCAACCATCTTGAGGTCACCGGCCTCGAAAAGGATGCCAATGGCCGTCTTTGCGGTGCAAAAGCAAGGGACTTGATTGAAGAGAGCAACGGCAAGAAGCCTCAAGAGTTCTCCATCAAGGCCAAGGGTATCATTAACGCAACTGGTCCTTTCACCGACTCTATCCGCAAGATGGATGACCAGGAGGTGCCAGAAATTGTTGCACCTAGCTCTGGTGTTCACGTCATCCTCCCTGGTTACTACAGCCCCGCAAACATGGGTCTTATCGACCCCAACACATCTGATGGTCGTGTCGTCTTCTTCCTGCCATGGCAGGGCAACACCATTGCCGGTACAACGGACACTGCGTGCGACATCAAGCAAAATCCCATTGCTGGCGAAGAAGAGATTGACTGGATTTTGAACGAAGTCAAGCGCTATCTGCAGCCCGAGATCAACGTCCGCCGTGGTGATGTCCTCGCCGCTTGGTCTGGCATCCGTCCTCTTGTCCGCGATCCAAAAGCGAGCGCGACCGAAGGTCTTGTCCGCAACCACTTGGTCACCACGTCTCCATCCGGTTTGTTGACTTGCTCGGGTGGCAAGTGGACAACTTACCGCCAGATGGCCGAGGAAACTGTTGATGAGGCGATCAAGGAATTTAACCTTACTCCTAAGCCAATCGAGAACCCTACTCTCGTCAGCGGAACTCAGGTCAAGGATGAGGCTCCCCTCGATGGTACCTGCCAGACTCACCGTGTCCGCCTTGTTGGTGCCCACGGTTTCTCCAAGACCCTCTTCATCAACTTGATCCAGCACTACGGCATAGAGACCGACGTGGCCAAGTACCTGTGCCAGGCTTATGGTGACCGTGCCTGGACTGTTGCATCTCTCTCCGCACCTACCGAGCAGCGCTTCCCTGTCCGTGGAATCAAGATGTCTGAGCTTTACCCCTACATTGATGGTGAGGTCCGCTACTGCGTCCGTCACGAATACGCCCAGACTGCGACTGACGTGATCGCCCGCCGTATGCGTCTCGCCTTCCTGAACGCCCAGGCTGCTCTCGAAGCCCTTCCCAAGGTCATTGACATTATGGGCGAGGAGCTGAAGTGGGACAACAAGCGCAAGGAGGTCGAGTGGAAGAACGGTGTCACTTTCCTTGGCTCCATGGGTCTTCCCAAGAGTAAGCTTTCGCTCACCCGCAAGGAGGTCGAAAGCGGCGCTGTAGGCAAATACGCCGATGAAGAGCACCACCTCTACGCACGACATGGTGAGTCCATCCCTGACGATGAGGCTTGTGCAAACCTCTTTGCGTTTGGGATTAGGCTAAATGAAATTTTCACAGATAAACCCAGCGAGCCTCTCCCCTCAGATAGCCACTTCAAGCATGGCCAGAACCCGGTTGTCAAGCGCGAGGCCGAGGTCAACAAATAAACATTTCAATACCTACGAGGTAGTGCATCGACAGGACCTAAGATATATTACTCTTACACCACTCCTATAGTTATCATCTTAATCGGCGTGCGCGGCGTACTCGAGTCGGCATTCGTGTTGCTGGCGCTTGATACCATCGCATGACTGGCGTCCCTTTTCTGTCGCATTTTCGTACACAAAACCATGTATCTAGATTATCGTCACCCCCAAGAAATGAGTAGACATGGTTTTAGTTTTGAACGTCTTGGCTTCTGTTTGACATTCACTTACAAGTGGCTAGTTTCTATTTTCTAGAACGTGTTCACCGCCAGTACAGATGAGTAGTTTTTGGGACAACACATCGATACATGCATGCAGAGGAACCCCACTTCAACTTGTTCCCAACTCCACATCCCACATCATCCGCGGCAGCGGCCCACATGCCGACCGGAGACCCAGTGGTCTAAAGTCCCCAGCTAACGGGGATTGTTTAGGACGTATGTAGTATGTATTTATCAACCAGAGACGTGTCAATCAGTGAATACGAAAGGGAGGTCAATAGAGTATTTGATGGGCGGCTACTATATGGTGACTCGTTGATTATGTAGCGTAGGATGTACAAACTAGTTGTTGGAGAGGTAGGTGTTTTGTGTTATTCATAGTCAGGCTGTAGTGGCTACAGAGAAAAAAAAGTGCTTCGATGTTCTCATAGTTGTTGGAGGGATGTGGTCTGGTGTTTGTTCATGGTGTCCATTGTATAAGAGGGTAGATATGAAAAAGATGTCTTCAAAATATACTAGAGAGGGTTGCGGGTTTGACTGCTTCTTCCTTGCTCTTCTCTATCCCAAATAGAGGATACTCTCGGCCCTTTCCCTCGCCTATCCACATAACCGAAGCCAGAACGGAGAAAATGTGGATGCTCATCCTCATCACGTGGTATCAACACTAACTTGATAGAGAGAGTCCTGGTATCTTGGCACTGATCGGACGAATGATAGCACGGATTCACAAAGCTAATTATGTAGATCACATTTCTTTCAACGGCAGAAGCCCCTGTGAACGGGTTGGGATATACGGCTAGAGCTCATATTATGATTGGAGGTCGCCTCTGGGGTGAAAATTGCTATGAATCAAGCTTTCTTACATTCTCAACTATCGACCTAGCCCTAGGCGATCGTCTTTCTACGATGCATGTACTCACCCTTCTCTTTATTCATACCACTTCTACTGCTGCATTTCCTTGGATAGGTGGTCAGTCTGGCGTCAGTTTGGATTTCTTCAAGGATGCCCATGCAGTCGATAAGCGCCAGGACAAATGTCCCTTCAACCCCGTCCACGAAGGTGCTGCTCCCTACACTGAGCCATACACTTACACAGGAGCAAAGAATGGTCTTCCTGGTAGCCAGATAGGCGGGATCAAGGTACCAGCAGATGGTGATACTGCCCATGCTTACACCCCTCCTGGCCCCAATGATATTCGTGGGCCATGTCCTGGTCTTAATGCACTTGCGAACGTAAGCAACTGTTACAATATGAATTGGTTAATATGAGCAACCACTAATGCTAGTCAGCACAATTTTATATCTCATGATGGAATTACAACCTTCCAAGAACTTGTCGACGCCCAGCAAAATGTCTTTAATGTCGGCCACGACCTATCCATTCTCCATGCTGTCCTTGGTATACAAGCTGGTGGCGACGCCATTACTGGCCGCCTAAGTATCGCATGCGATGCCACATCTCGCACTGCTTCCTCGCCTCTTCTGGGCCGTCAGCTTGGCCTCAACGCACATAATAAATTCGAGGCTGATTCGTCGCTCACGCGCAACGACTACTTTCTTGCAAATGGCGATAACTACAGTTTCAATGGTACGCTGTTTGCGCAAATGAAAGCCGTCGCGGATGAAGTCTCTGGGGGAAATTTTGATCGTAACGCGCTTGCCAAATACCGCAGTGACCGATACGACGACTCTGTGGCTAATGTCAGTATTCGACCGCATGTTTTCCTTTCCAACCTGCCCACTCCTAACTCGCTCCAGAACCCAAACTTCTTCTTCAGCCCTTACGCGCTTATCCTCTACGGAGCCGCAGCCTTCCTTTACGAACTATTCCCCAGCTACGGCAACAAAGGCACGCCCGATCTCGAGACAATGAAAACCTTCTTCGGTGCTGTCGAAGACTCCTCTGCACCAGGAGGTTGGCGCCATACCCCTGAGCGTATTCCAGATAACTGGTTCTCGCGAGTTCAGCCTTACACTGTTGTTGATGCTGCTACCGAAATCCTCACTATGTACCTTCAGTACCCCAAGCTGTTTGGTGGGAATGTCGGTACGAACAACTTCAACGCGCTGAACACGCCTTTTGGCATCGTTCGTGATGGGAAGCTGCCAGATGGAGCGACGGCAAAAGACTTGATGTGCTTGTTGTATCAGTTGACGGTTAGCCCTCTACCTGGCATGCTTGGTGCTGTCGGTGATGTTACTGATGCGGTTCTGAACTTTGCAACGTCGAAGCTGAACCCGGCGTTTAGTAATTCGGGATGTCCGCTTAAGATTGGCTAAGTCGATGGGAATAAGATAGGATGGTGCATGGACGGTTCAGGTAAGGCTTCGCCGTGGTAGTGCAAACGTCTGGCTTGCACAGCGAGATAGTCAAAAATTGTACGTAATAACTTCAAGTAAATATACGGCGCAGATTTTCCATTCTGCATTCATTCTATTAATAAAGCACGTTTTATTCGACGGCTCTGCCAGTTTCGTAACTGTGCTTTGGCAGAATTGTTGTTCTTCATGTAGTTCCGATACGTTGCGAGGTGCTCTTGCCCACTCTTAGTGGTCACTGTACCGAGCCAGGTTGAGTATAGTCACCTCCATGTCCAAGACAATGGCTGCAGTGTCGCACAAGGCCAGTGTACTGCTCAGCCTTGCTACATCACCTCCGCTCAGCCTCATTGCCCGCTTCCTCTTTACTCCGCCTCCATAACCACACAGCAGATATATTGATGACTGCGCAACTGTTAGATTTGAATCGTTTTATTGTTACGCAATCGCTATGGACCCCCTCTCAGTAACGGCAAGTATCGTGGCCCTAATAACATTTGCCGGGTCTATTTTGCGCCAATTGGAACATGTCAGGTCTCGTCTGGATGCTCAATCTGAGCTACTTAATATCATGAATACTGTATGTACCCTATTGACCCTTGGGTTGTGTAGCCTAATAGCTATAGGTAACGGACCTACAAGCGACTTTGATCGTAGTACGAGATGAAGATGATGCGTTGAGAAACAGCACAACACCGGCTGTCAGGCTGGCCTATAAGGCGCTACCCGATACCATTCAGAAACTTCAAAAGCGCTTGGATGAATTAGTCGATTTCGCGCATGAAAACATGTTGAGGAATGGAAAAGGCCTATCTCGCCTTGGAATGAGTGCGCGACGAAAGAAACAGCTGGTCGACATTCGAGAGAATATTTCAGATGCACACCGTAACTTGCAATTGGTTCTTCTCTCAGCAAACCTGTTAGTTTGACTTCAAACCTTACTCAACATTGCAACTGAGATGAAATTTAACGACATCGTAGTAGCCGAAACCACGATTTATTGTCGAGGATTGAAGAGGCTGTCATTGTGCAGAACCAGAACCATGCCGAGACTTCCACCTTTCTAAGTCGGATAACTGCCCAACTAACGACAGTGCACGATCTTCAAGTTGGCAGCTCAAAATCCACAAATTACAGACAGGATGAGATCAAATCCACCCTGGCACAGTCGATATATGATGATGGTAATGTAATGTCAACCCAGATCCGCATAACAACAAGCATGCCCCGGAAAGCATGCGACGCGACTTGTAATTGCCAATGTCACGTTCGGACCCGGTTCCAGACTCCCAAAATTCTCTCAGCAGCTGTGGGAACGCTGTTCTACTCTTCCACGAATACACCATCACTATATGTTCGGCCTTGTAATGTCACGACTTGCCTTAGAGCCCAGCCGCCGTTTTCATCTAAACTTACATATTACTTCCCCAGCTGGATGATGCGCACCGCCGTCATCTGTTCTACGTGGACCAGTTTAGATGGGAGAAATTCTTCTTGGTTCGTTAAGATGCTGAGACAAACACCCTCTAGCCATCCCTGTTGGGACTATGTATATTTCGGGGAGGAAAAAAAGCTCCATCAGTCTCTGGAACGCCGGGAAATCTCGCCATATGATGTCGGGCGAGGAGGTGATTCTCTTTTGCATGTAAGTTATGGATATGAGATTAGATCGTTCGTAAGCAGTCGAATAGATTTCGTACTAACACCCGTATAGTTCGCATTGTTACTTCGGCGTTTCACGACATGCTCTCTACTGGTAGCGATGGGAGCAGAGTGGAGTTTTAAGGGCACATCAGGAAAGTAGGTAACTGATATTCGATGTATGTCATATATTACTGAACATCTAAAAGGTCAGCATTTGATGTTGCATGGAGATATGTCCTGAGTAGTAAGAACCAGACCGACGTAATTCGCATGCGGAATCTCGTTGGTGCCGAAGACTCATACGATCTCTGCCTCGGGCCTCTGCATCGCATAGTAACCGGGCTATCTAACACCGATCTTGGAATCCAGATAGACTTGGAGCCCTCACGGATCGACGATCGCGACTGGCTAGAACGTACCCCTCTGATGTGGGCAGCAGCTCGGGACAATCCAGCACATCTCAATACACTCCTCTCACGCGGCGCTCAAATTGAACTAAATGACTTCGATGGCTACAGAGCTCTTCATTTGGCAATGGAAGTAGAATCTCTGGAATGCGTCAGGGCTCTCTTAGAAGCAGGGGCCGATCCCAATAGCGTCGATGGTGCTGGGAATGTTCCTTTCCAAAAGTTCTGTGATTGGAGCAATTTCTCAACTGTGAACGATGTGGCCTTGTTGCTGTGTAGTCACGGTGCGAATCTGGATGTACAGTACGACATTAAACGGATGCCTCTAGGGAAGGTCGTTTATCTAGGGTCATATGAAGTGATCCTAGCCCTACTCGAAAACGGCGCAGATGTAAACGCCCCAAACTGGAATGGACCACCGATTTATAATGCAATTATCTATGGACACGATAGAATCGTACAACTCCTCTTTGAATTTGGAGCAGCAACGTTCTGGAATCGATATGACGGCAGTATGACGAATGTTCTCGAGATTGCAGCAGAGTGTGGGACGGTTAAAGTCATGCAAGCCTTAACGGAATCTGTTATTGCGCCCATAGAATGCAATCTTGCAACCATGACACGCACATTCAACCGTCGTCGTCGTCGTTGCCGTTGCCGTTGCCGTTGTCGTTGTCGTCGTCGTCGTTGTATTTGTGGTCGTCGCCGTAAGGTCAATAGTACACGTTGTTTATCCGAGGAACACGTGGCTTTTACCTGTCTCCTTGAGAAAAAGGCAATCCTACTGGATGTTGTTGAAGGGTTGGATTTGTTCGCTGAGCTGGAAAAGGAAGTAGTTAATGAAAGTGATAGCGATGAAACCGATGAAGACGACGAATACTATGATTACGATGAAAACGGCGATTACGATCCATTTCGCACATACTACGAAGAGTACAACTACTACAAAGACAACGAAGAAGAAGAAGAAGAAGGAGGAGGAGGAGGAGGAGGAGGAGACGACGACGACGAACTCGAAGACGACGAAGATCAGCGGGGCGATATCTTCGAGGATGCTTTGGAACGTCTTTCTTTACCTGATGAGCCTGACATGTTCGCTTCTTCTACTGTAGCTGCGTCATGACAACAAAATTCAAATGAACATAGGTCAAATTTCAGGCTTTGGGGAAAGAGGAAACGACATCAAAAGTCACACTGTGAGTTTCAATGACTGCACTACACCCAGCATTAGGGCTACAATAGCCCAGTCCCTAGAGAAAGACCCCTAAAGTACATCATCTCCTTTGATCCGGTTTTCTGTGCCGTAAAGTGACTAGATAAAACGAATGAAAAGGCAGAATCAGTAAGACTTCCAGCGCACTCCTGATGAGATTATATCACATGAAGCAAGTTCACAGCTACATACATTGACTCGCTCCAATCTTGCCATGCATATAACACACCTGCATACACAGCAATAAGTAGACCTAGACTGCCATTGACTGCTCGACGGAAAGGCCTCCTCTCTCTCTCTCGCCATTCACTCCCAAGAAATCCTTCACCCCATCATATCTCTACACGTCTGCTCCCCCTTATCTCCCATCCAAGTCAACAAGTTTCAGCCCCCGTCACACAGCACAGCACAGCACAACATGACACAATGCACATGCCCACCCCCAGAAGCTTCCGCGCAGAGAAAGCAGTAGTCTCATACACTACCTCTACATAAGAAAGCCTAGTAGCTGCCTTGACACATGGCACACATCTGCAACATGTCTGAGGCTGTGTATATGTATGTATTTGTGTGTGCATTTGTCCCTGTCTGTGAGACATCCTTTCCAGGAAAAGAGGAAGGGAGTGGGAGTGGGGCTGAAAACGAAAAAAAAGGGAGAGAGGAAGGGAGGGGAGCCCGGAACCCGGAACCCGGGGTTTCGGAAGCGAGAAGATGGGGCGGATCCATGGCTTTTCTCACTCTGCTTACGGTGGTGGGGTTGGGCTGTGCATCTTCAAGGGAGTGGAATGGAGAGAATGCGAGAGAGAAAGAGAGTACGATAAGCGTGTGGACTAGGGAGGGCTGAGATTCTGACTGGTAGACTGGGGAAAGCGAAAAAGGCTGTACTGTACGTATGTTGTACTCGGCTCCTCGTCTAAGGTACGTTGAAGATAGACTGGGAGAGATAGTGTTCAGGATAGGAAGTTCACGCGATGCAGGATAGTATTGACGCGTAATTGTGGTCTCGTATTTCATATGCCTTCTTTTTCTGGTTCTTTTCGTGGGCGCTGAGATGCCTGTGGTGCGTGTATGTGTGTATCTTTTGCAGAACTGTTGAATATTGGAAGTGGTGATGTTGGAGGGGGGTGTGCGGAGCGGAGTAAATGGTCAGGTGTCAGATGGAAAATGGGGGCTAAACAGGGCATCATAGCTTCGGTTGTGTATGTGTAGTACGTGTTAGAGGTGAGAGACAAGATTTGTTGGGGACGGCGGCAGCGGCTATGGTTCGTAGTCAGCACTCAATGCGATGTAATGCGATGCGGCACGAGCCGTAGCTTGTTTTCACTGCAGTTGGGTGGATACTTTTGGTTCAGCCACACTATATTCGCTTGTCACGTTTGCTGGGTGTAGTGGGAGGTAGTGTGTGGGGGGACGAGGAGAAACCTGCACTACCAGTTTGTCTTATGCACCTTAGTCTAGTCTGCATTGCATACGTACATAGATGCCCAGACTTTCTCATCTTGCAGCCCCACCCAAAGATAGAACGAAGCATGACCCATACACACGACATCCCGAGGCTCATCTCTCTACATCCATGGACGCATGCGTAGACGTATGCAGCATGTCTCAAGTATATTCGGTACACGAACTGCTAGTCATCAGATCTGCATTGGTGTCTGATGCCATCAAAGCCGTGGCACGGTAGTTTGGCCAAGCTACTATAGACTTTTCAGCCTTTAAGAAAAGCAAAAAGCAAAAAAGAAGAGTAGACAAGTAGACAGCTGACTGTATCATCAGTAAATCATTGCTTAGTCAAATACAAACCTTCCCGTACACCCCTACGTCACTACATCCCATGACAACAATGACCCAAGACCCTAGATCCAACACATTGATCCCAGCCCAGCGTACCTGACACACGCCACCCCTCGTCTCTAGCAACCGCATCACATGTAAGACGATCTCGCTTGCTTCTGGCCCCTCACTACCGTGTCCTTGGGTTGCTCTGGATGGCCACCCCTCCCCCGCCACTAAATGTTGTGCCCTGCAGACTCTTACAGTACCGTACCGTAATTTTCTCGTTTATTTTTTCTTTGTTTTTCTTTTTCTCGTCATCTGCCGCCTGTCGTGCCACACGGGAAACAAAGAGGCTAGGTTACGTGGCGTCTGTTTCCCCTTCTCGCCCACCGTCAAGGGGCCAGACCAGCCTTTTCACTATTGCGTCATTTCGTGTTTATCTATGAGAAGCGTACGAAGAAAGAGGGGGGGGGGTGAGGGTCTTGCTAAGTTTCATGTGCATCGTTTTGAGAGTGTCAGGGTTGTGCTTTTTTCTTTTTGCATACACGTGTTCAGCAGTTCACTTCCCAATCGCACACACACACACGCACTCCCTCACTCACACATGTACCCTTGTGGTGTTTGAGTTGCATTGTTTCAGGCCCAGATGGACATTGTACCTGGTTTTGTGGAGGTGATGACGGGCCGACCGCTTCAGGCCCTCACGACTTGTTTGTGCAGAGACCAAGGGTAAGATGGCGTGATGCGAGAGGGTCAAGTGTACATGACCAGTCCAGAAAGAGAGCAAGAGAGGGTAACAGTGTAGAGGCGACATGTTGGCGCCACCCGTCATGTGCAATCAAATCTGCCGGTAAGCGCCTTTGTTTGCCAACCAACTATTTTGCCCAAGAGAACGAAATGCATTTCTGATGCCGAGACATCATGGCCAGTAGACAAGGCAAGACGAGGAAGAAAGGATGCAAGCAACATCTGATCAGGTCTGTGTGAGTGGCTACGAGTTTCATTTGGCGCGCTCTGGCTCATCCTCTTGGCTCGAGGACTCGCCAACGTGAAGCGTTGTACTACATAGCAATAAACCCCCAGCCCCATTTGTATCACCAACCCGCATCCCCGATGAGCCTATTAGAGGTTATCAATATCTGGTCGAATATGTACCCAAAGAGTCCCATTACTTCCTCCAACCAAAAAGGGTAACAAAGACCCGCGACTGCGCTTGCCCTCTCAAGTCCCAGACAAGGGCGAGTTTAAGGTATAGCCGCCGAAACTGAGAGCAAGCCTGCTCTTGGAATAAAACAATAACGACAAAAAACAATTAGACAGATGAATGAAATTAGCTGGAGAGCCACGCGGTGTAGGTCATGGCGTGATGATGACGATGAGGATGATGATGACGATGCTCGCTTTTGGCGCAATGCAGACAGTTGCATGCATGGCTTTTGCTTTTCCAAAACCACCCACCAAAAAAAACCGCCCCCAATTGAAGGGGGGAGCGCAATGCAGCTGGACTACTGCATGACGCAAGACAGAAAAGCGCCTCTCTAAAAACTGTTCCAACATAGGAAATTCGTAACTCTGATGAGTCGTGCGGTCGTGGCTCGGTCCAGGGGACCGATACCTTTTGGTCATACACTCGTACTTTCGTAAAGCAGCCTTTCCTTGAGCTCAATGAGGACAAGGAAAGACCAGTAATATACAATCGCGCGCAGAGGTAAACAAGATTGTTGTGCGGGCGGTGAGGACAAGAGGGAAAAAAAGGACATTTTTCTTCTTCTCATCGAATCATGATTCCCTAGTGGCCTCGGACAGCAGCCGGTGAGCGTCCGAGGAACGAGCTAGGGAAGCGCAGATCGCTGAAGAACCTCCAAAATGCACGCTTGCGAGATGGGTGTGCAGGGAGGAGTGCGGCGGCTTGTTGCATAGGGCCGACAATGTCCTCGTCACCGAGCTTGGGAAACTTGCCCTCGCTCTTGGGGTCGTGGAGCGTGGGCATCTTGCTGAGAGGCCCCGGCTCGGTGGGTGAGTAGGGAGCAAGCTCTTCACCGAGAGCAGCGGCGTGCGCCTTGGCCATATCGTGGTTCTTCTTCCATTCGGCGTCGATTTCCGCCCACTTTTGCTCGGTGAGAAGATAGTGCTTGGATGTGACTCCGTAGTGTTCAGCAGTGCGCACCTGGTGCTTTGCATAATTGCGGCGGGCCTGGGCCCATTCCGCCAGGTGCTCCTCAATCGAGGCCAAATCGCATACTTGGGGGAGATATGGCTCTGGGAGAATGGTGAAGTTGGCATGTCCCAGAATGTTTGCCCACTTGTCATCGGGTCGAGCAAGCATCAGGGGAGGGATATCCGCAGAGGCTACATTTGGCCCCCTCATGGAGGCGTACGAGGGCTGCGAGGACAGAGGAGGCGTAGGGTAGGTGCGCGTTGGGGGGGTACCGGCTGGGGTGAGGCCCACTGACTGAGCCGTGTCAGCTACAGCTGGTGACTGCAGAGGTGAAGGGGCCGGCACGTCTTCGGTCCGAGAGGTTACCAACATGGGCGGCAACAGGGGAGTGGCGGCATACCGCTCACGTTCGATTTCCTCGGGATCGAGGTCCACGTCCATGGCATTGGCTCGGTCAATGTCGATGGCAAGAGGAGTGGGCACATCGTCTGTTATGTGCTCCCTGCTGGTCAAGGCGGGCGTGGATGTGGGTGGCGAGTACTCTGTCGCAAGGTCAATGGTCGACGCATGGTAGATGGAGCCGGCGAGTGACGAGGAGCGGGTAGAAGGCACTCTGGAGGGAGTGGTGCTGCGCGAGACCCTGCTGAGGTTGGAGGTGCGGTCGCGCACTCTGCGGGATAGCGAAGGGAAGCGCCTCTCAATCTTGCCAGCTATGCTGTGTGCAGAAGCCTCTAGCGACCGCCTTCGCTTTGCCGATTGTAGGCTCGAGTCGCAAGGAGAGGCAAAATACTCGTCGTGGGGATCGTAGGCCCTGGATATCCTGCAGTGTTCGGCGTGGCCAAAGGAACCTTGGGTGTCGCCTGGAGGGTTAGGACATGAGCATGACGAGCAATGCGACAGGAAGGGAAAGGGAAAAGAACTTACAAGAGCAGCGATAGACGTCTTGAGTGACAAAGTCGTAATCGCGCTCAAAGGGGTCCTCTGTCAGTTTGGGCAGTTTTCCAGAGCCATTGGGGGCGTCTGGCAGGTCGTAGGTTGGCGGACTGGAGGACAATGACGAAGCCGAACTGGGAAAGCGGAAGTGACCGCGCATGTACTGACTTGGCGTGGGCGGTGTTGAGCACTCGGAGGCCGAATAGAAGCCAGAGTCGGCGTTTGAGTAAATGGACGACGTTGGGTCTTCAGCCATGATCAGGGAGCCTTTGGAAGACTTGCGGACAGCGGCCAGTTGGGGGAGGACGAGCGGCTTAAGGTCGTGCATGTTGGCGGTGGAGGAGTGGCAGCTAGCGGCAGTTTGTACCAGCGGACGGGGCGTGAAGTGAATTTGCGCGCCAGACGCTGGGGTCCCATGCCCAGCTTAAGAAAGACAAGCGAGCGTGACAGTGCACCGGCCGAGTTGGGCCAGCGCGACGGGCGACGGGCAGGGAGAGGGAGAGGGAGGCTGGCGAAGCGGTCGAGCAGTGTTTGGGAAAGCGTAGGAGAACGCCACGAAGCCGACCACGTAGGTAGCAGGTTGGTGAGGGCTGCAGCGACAAAAGTCAGCGGCCGGCAGCAGGCGAACCAAAAATGGATGGCACGTGAGGGGAGCAGGGCTGGGATAGGTTCCAACGTACCGAGGCGCAGAGGCGAGGCTGGAAGCAGCAAGTATCGACGGAGACGGACAGCCAGCGCAGCAGGACAGAGCAGAGCAGATCAGATGAGGTCAGAGTACCGAGCAGCACAGCACAGCACAGCACAGCACAGCACAGTCGCCTGCCTTGGTGTTGTTGTTATTGTTGGGGGTAAGGGAGAGATGGTTGGCGGATGGCAGCAGAGCAGGGAGGCGGACTTGGAAGAGGCGACGGGGAGGGATATAGTGAGTGGATTCCAACACGGCCATGGCAAAGGCAATGGCTGTATGGGCCATGGGCCATGGGCTATGGGGGCATGGACATGGGCATGGCATGGGCGTGGGCAGTGACGACCCGTGCAGCGAGCGCGACTTCCCTACCGACTGCACGCCAAGCGGAGCGACATGGCAGAGAAAGGCAAGCCAGAGCCGGCTCGGTACACAAGACCGTGATGCGCTCACAGCACCGCCATGGCCTGAACACAGCAGCACCCCCCAAGCCCAAAGCGGCCTCGAATCCTGTGATGCCCTGTCGCGCGGAACTCGACGTGCAGCTTCCGGCCGCACCCATGTTGACGCCTCTGCCTCTGCCTCTGCCTCGCCTCCACGCCTAGTCCTGCTACCGCTGCCGTCTGCTTTGCTTTGCTCTCAAGCCTCCGACTAGAGACGTGCCATGCAGGAACAACCGCTCCATCACACCTGCCTGCCGTTGGCCATTGCCTAGGCTGCACCGCTCCGCCCTGTGCTACACTCTACTACCCACACTGTTACCACCACATACTACTTACAACCACCACTACCACCACTGCCAATACCACCACCACCACAACCACAACCATCACAACCACCACTCGCCTGTTGTGAAAGACGGCCCACCCACCTGACAGACTCGTCTATCGCCGCCTCGGCAAGCCACTCGCCCACTGCCGTACTATGACATCGACGTACGTCGCTTCATTTCGCTCCCACGCTGCTTTTCCCGTCCCGCTTCCACTCTTTGATTGGCCCACACGCCCTCTCTCGCCCTCTCCATACACTCCAGCAAAAGGGTCTTTTCCCGGGCCCGAGTCTGCCCTCGTGTCGTGCAAGAAAACAAACGTCGAACCGTCGTCTGAGCCTGGTAGCCATGGCACAAAAGCAACGTCCGTGTTTCATCCCATGCGAGTCAAGAAGTCTGATATCATCTGGTAGTCGAGTGCCAATGCCAGTGCTAGAGATAACATATACGACGCTCGCAAATGCCCTTGCACGTGCCGTGCCCGGCTGCGTACTCTGCTCTCCAGAGTCCGCGGCCTGGCTCTAACCCTGCACTCCCCAGCTCAAGTCCGATGGAGAAAAAAAAGGCCACCAAGGCCTTCTAGACATCGCGGAACTTCTTTTGGAAGCGCTAAACCGTTGACCCACTCGCGATTGGGCGTCGCAGTCCCCTGTCGCGCTAAGCATTCTCTTCCTGCTCCCCGGCACCTTGCCTTTTCAACCCCTCCCCTGTTCGCATCTGCCCTGCTGGGCAAGCCTCATACCTCACCGCCAGCGTCAATCTATGTACCTCACCGTATGCCTTCGCCATGTACCGTCTTTCTTATTTTTTTTTCCTCGGAGGCATCTTTTTTTTTTTGGGTAACGTCATCAATGCTTCCATGCAGCATACTTGCTCAACAGTCACTGCGATACTTCCCCGGATCGGTTCCATCGGTCCAATGGCTACTGTGCCGTGTCCATGTGGCCTAGTACAAGGGAGACGAAGGGAGAGACGTGAAGAAAAAAAAAACTGGAGTAACCAGCCATTCACTATGCCACTTCGGTACCAGTAAGACGGTGGACAGGCTCCTGGGACCTCGCATCATGACGACAAGGGCGAAAAGAAGTACGAATAGTGTCGGCTCCGGTCTGAAGTCGGCAGCCGCCCCGCTCGCTTGATGGCCCTTTTTTTTCTCTCACTCACTGGGCCAGACCGGACGGCTCACTGTCTGTAGCCCCAATGCACGCGCGGGCGGGACAGTACCGTTTGCGCCAAACCCATCCACACTGCAACAACGCTCAGCCTGCGTCCACGGACGCCGGCACCCAACCCACACCACACCACACACAGACTGCTCGTCAGTATGGTGTAAATGAGCCATGTACTCGCCATGTCCACAGTAATTTAGATTGCTGACAGATTGTATCCACGACTCTCATCCGACTACGTGTCGCCCTGACAGCGCTCCCGCCCCCCGCGCGCATCCAATGTACATATGTACTATGTACTTGGACATGTAATAATGTGCCAAACTCTGCATATGCCTTCTCTGCCTTGGACCATTAACATGTGCGCTTGACGAGGCCAGCCCACCTGGCTGCACGCAAACATTCCGAAGGGTGGGTGGGGATAGGCGCTTGCCCAAGCCAGGCACAGCCAACAAGGCCCTATCTACAGTAGTGGCGCCGATCGTTGGGCTGACCGGATGCGTTTCCCTTGGCCCAACGTGGCATATCCACCGGCAGCGTTGAGCGCCGACATGCGCCTCTCTCTCCTCTCATTTTTCTTCCTCCATGCCATGTCCCTGCCTGGACCATACCAACATGGGTCCAAATCGGTATCGATAACGCCTGTTCAAAAATTTCGTCACCACGGTCGAGCCCATTGGCCCACTGCCAACCTTTCCCTTATGGATGGACAATTCATGCGTGTTTTCTTTTTTTCTAAACTTCATTCCCCTTGCAGATATCGTTCAAGCCCTAATTTTTTTGTATCTTTGTGACAGCGAACTCTGCGCCCGTGGCTTCATATTTCATTGTCGCAAACCATGGAATCAAAAAGAATATCATGAGCGCTGGAAAAAAAACATGGCCGTTTAAGTTTCAACCTTGAGACGTTTTTTTTTAACGGCGCGCACACATGGAAAAGTAAATAGTCTACAGACTAAAAGCTGCGAACGCACGCCGGGGTCGACGGCAAGCGCCCCCTCGCAAACTTGTCCCCAGCTTGATTTTCCCCTGCGACCAATGACAGCCCGTCGGATTTTCCAGACGGCAAAAGTACCCATCCATGCATCCATTCATCGTCCCTCTTTTGCCAGCGTCGTAATCGCTGCGATTAGCGGGGCCGATTTGGGGGCAGTCGCATTCGCTTTTTGACAATTCGCATCACATCATTCATATCCAGTACTTACTCCACAGCTTTGCTTGCTCTTCTGAACCTTCAAACTGCACACAGTAAGTAATACGTCTCAGTCAGCCCTCTGCTCCCCCTATACCCATGGGGCCTGCCCAATATAGACTGGCATACGCGCGCTTCGCCTTAGATGCATATAACGTACCTGAAAATCAACCTTGATAATGTCGGCGAACCCCTCGGAAACCTTGGGTTCGCGGTATCGAGAAGCGAAGCCGCTAAAGGCAATATGGGGTAGGATCGTGCGAGCTTCGCGGTTCGTCTGTGTGAGTGTGGAAATGAACGTCAGCAGGGATGCTGTTGTCATCGAAGAAACATGATGGGGTGGGGGGGTTTTTTTGGTACGGTAATGGTGCCATGTTCCATGCGCACACGCATCAGCTTCCTTATTAGGATAGTTGTTCAACAAAAAGTGTGGAGTAGTTTGCAGAAAGGAGAAAAGAGGTCTCTTGTTAGACGTCCTATAGGACGAGGGGCATTGGCGCTGTGAAACTTACCTCCGGCCCAACATTCAACGCTCGAAACGCGTCGTTGTGTTCACACAACTTAGGCGAAGCCGTAAAGAGCACACATCGGATCCCAATGTTTAACCTCTGCGCTAACGCAACCCACACGGCTCGAGTATCTGGATCGGCATTTGTGTTGTCTGGCTCCATCAGTCTTTGCTCTATACTACGCGGGCTTTTGCATGGGGTTCCGAGTTAAACCTACCAACGACGACGCTCGTGCCGCTCTCGACCAGCGTCGTAGCCGCCTTGATACATTTCTCGCGCTGTTTCAACGTTACCTCAAGTTTTAAAGACAAAACATGCCACGTGCAAACAAACGAATAAAAAAAACAACCAGCCAGCAAACCTACCGTCTTGAGAATATCTTGGTTGACTCGTTCGTATCCGAGTGGCTGAAGGTGTTTCCAATAGAAGGATGACTTGCCAGCCCCAGGACTACCGCAGAAGACAATCATTTCGGGCGTTTCCGCCTTTGCAAACGTGAACGCTAGTATCCAAAGATCAACAGGCGGGTTCAACGCTTGTATTACGAATCCAATAGTAGGTGTAAGACTTACATGCAGATGTTGAGTCTCCACCCCGTTGATTGACGAATACGGTTGGATCAAATGCCCGTGTAAATGGTCTTGGCTCTTCATGGCGGAAGAACTCCTCTGGGGTATGAAATGGTATGCCTATGTTGGCGGCAAAGTCTCTGAAGATTGTTAATCTCCACACTCAGCAGAAAAAAAACATGCATATGGTGGGGGCGTTTTTACGGACCTGTCTGAACATGAGTGGTCCTTGACTGCGCCCCCAGCTACGGCCTCTCGTCCACCGGCGTCTCCAACAAATATGGAACCCGCCAGGTCAATAGATGCAGCAGTTTCTAGATCATGGTCTTCTAATAGTTCCTGCCACATGCCGACCCTGGGCTTTCGATACTCGTCTCGACTAGTTGCAGCGTAGATGGAGATGGGGAGGTCGAGCTGGGTGAGGACGGCCGTCACCTTGGACTTGAAGTCGGCTAGGCGCTTCTGATCAGACTTGATCGTCTTGGGGTCCGGCTTGAGGCTGATGCCGCCCTGGTTGCTGATGATTGCGATGAGGTAGCCGTCTGCATGGAGGTCCTTGAGTCGTCCAGGCACACAGCTGTCCCACCATTTCCAATCGTTTGCATCACGGCTAAATGTCCTTCCCGACGCAGATTTGATCAATGTAGAGTCAAAGTCGAAAGCTGCTATCCGGCGCTTGCCCGCTGTGGCTGCCTGCGTCGCGGTAGCGCTGAAGCGCCCAACAAGCAAGCTGTCTTTGATAACCCGCCATACCATCTTCTCTGGCTCTTTCTTGGAGACAGGGGTAAAAAAATTTGCAACGGCCTTGCCTGCTGCATGTTAGCAGACCTTTTGTGGCCGGGAGGGGTTACAAGCGCACTAGTTGTGGTTGACTGCTGCCGTCGCTTTGTTGAAGGCGGCGACAGGTCTTTGCTGTTGGAGTTTGCCCGCTTGTGGGAGCCGGCCGGTACAGTCATGTCGAGTGCTGTGTTGTCGCTGAGAGCAGTGCACATGCGTCGTCGGCAACAAGTCCCGTTGAACGCTAAATCGTGAGGTTGTTCGCTTGCACTTGTTGGTTAGACGCGAGGCACGCGTTCACGAAAGCACGTGCTTGAGCGGAACCAAATAGAGTAGTCACGGGACATGCCACTATTGTCTCAACAGCTCGCGACGTGCTCTCCGACAATAACAGACAAGGACACATTTCTGAAATCTCGGTACGCTCTATTGGTTTTGGTTGACTTTTGACAAGAATATACAGATAGACACTGCACATTCTTACTTGTTTTCTCAGCCATGGATCACCAACTTGACTCCAAAAATCTTCGGTAACAAGGTCTACCCCAGGTCTTGTCCCAAAAACACACAACATTTCATAGGTTTCTAGAAATCTAAGCAAGGCAGAACATGATCTGACATCGCTTGGCCAATGCTTTTATTAGGTATCATTTAGTTCTCGCCAATAGTATTACCTCCAATCGCGGATTTAGATGTCGACTAGCTATCCGCTGCCCTGGATCGATACGATACAACACACACACACACATTCACCGTGCCCGTGGCTGAGCAGCAAGAACTGGAGGAGGCTTGTACTTGACGCGAGGGTCCTGAGAAAGACGGTCGGGCAGGAACAAGTTTACACAACCCTTCATCTGGGTCTGGAATCGCTTTAGCTCGTTGACTCCGGCCTCGAGCACGGCTGCATTGTTGAAGTCCTCGATCTGAACCGTGGCATTGAGCACGTAGGCGCCGCTTGGGTCAAGAAGTTGAAGGCCGGTCCAGGTAGGGAGGGTGACGCTGGGGGCCTTTTGGACGTTGCGAACACCGGGCTCGTGGAGAATGCGGTGCATGAATATGACGACGTTGCCATGGACGAAACGGTATCCCTCGACGTAGTACTCGGTGACGAACCTATGTTTTCGGTCAGAAGGGCACTGGCATCACTACGGAAGGCATTCTAACTGGTTCGGCCCGGAGGCGAGCATGTAGGCATGAGGGTCGCCCGACAGCAGGTCAGTGGTGTGAGTGAAGCGGATCGAGACGCCGCGGTCGCCCGTGTCGGGAATGTCTTTGAAGACAAAAGACCATACGGGCTCGTCGGCGTCGTCTACGTCTGCGGACAGCGAGGTGGCATGCTTGGGCGGCACGCTCTCGTCACGGGCGAAGTCATCCTCGGCCAGCCTCTGGACGAGCTGAGTGTGGTACAGGACCACGGGAGCAGCCTGCTTTGCCTGTTTCTGGGCGACTGTCTGGGTGCCGCCACGTCGGCCCAAGTTGGAGCCCGGCTCCTCAGGCTCACGCAAAGGCTTGTAGATGATGTGCCGCTCGTAGATGCGCTGGGGCTGCATAGCAGCAACGCCGGCGAGTATGTTCAGCACCTGCTCATAGCGGGCAAAGGTGACCTGGCCATAGAGGTTGAGCTCGTGCATGGTGCGCGCCAGGTCGGAGCAGCAATCGGACAGGTGGGATATCAATATGCAATTCCCGATGGTCAGGATGCGGAGAAGGGCCGTGGGGTTCGATAAGGCGGGCGGCGTGTGCGGCGTTTCGATTGGCGGGGAGGGAAGCACTTGCAGAGAACAGAAAAGACAGCCGCGGGCTGGACGGCGCAACTGCAGGAAGCTATGACCGGAACGCGCAAAGAACGACTCCATTCCTCTCTGCCCTCGACCAGACGGCTCTCGGCGCCGTCGCCGCCCGCCCATTGCGTGCTCGGAAGCGCGGCGGGCGCATTTCTGCTGTGTCTGCTCATTCGACCGTGGGCAGACATGTCAGTCAGTCCAAGGTGTCGATAAATCAGCGTTTGCGGCGTTAGCGTAGCTCCGGCCCATTGCCAAATATTATTTATGCCCCGATGCCATGAACCTGCCCGGCTCCCCTCCACCAACCTCGTTTCTTGCCTTTGCCTTTGCCTTTGCCGTCCTTGATCAGTCTCCTGTCGCGCCTCTCTTCTCGTGTCGCCCACTACTACATAGCTCGTGCTCCTCCTCCCAATCGTGCCGAACCCCGCCCCAGGCTCTACTTCGGCTCATTCCTGCAACTGGATACCAACACCTACCATCTCCCCTCCACGACAACAATAACATCATCCTATCTACTTCATCATGAACGCAACCAAGGCTCTCGCCCGCCAGCCCATGATCCGCTTCCTGGGCAAGCGCACAACTCCGTCGCGTATGTTGCCGCAGCAGACTGGCACTTTTTTTTTTTAAAAACAGCTAACGTTCAATTGCAGAGATTGACCACACTCCGCACGTGCACCCCGCCTCTCCCATGAAGGAACTGCCTTCTTCCTTCAAGGCCTACCGCCAAAAGGCACAGCAGCACGGTCCGCTCAACGCAAACTCTAGCGGTCTTGTTGGTGGTCACATTGGTGGTGCTGCTGGCAGGAACCTTGGCCCAGTCGAGGCCGGCAAGGGCCTGTACTTTGATCGCTCTGAGCTGCCCGCGCGCTTCCAGACGCTTTCATGGACACAAGCTGAGATGGAGCTTCTCGAGTCTGGTGGTGCCAGCCAGTTTGCCTAGACGAGGGCAAGATGTGATGAGGCAACGATAGGATGATACGGCTTGGGCATGGCGGGAGGGCCTAATGGGGCCACATTCACATGCCCGGATGCGGGGCACACCAGACGAGAGAAGCGACAGCGAGTCACTGGATGAGACCTGGACACGAGGTTTTTCGGCACTAGCAAGAGGCATTGGACTGCTCTTTCACTCTATACCCACCAAGATGGAACATTTTGGAGGACTTTGTTACTTGGTACATTGTTATTTTTTTTTCTTCTTGGTTATTGCTAGCAACTGTATGGGTACTGTACGGCGATATGGACATGCATTCATTATTCAACACGTAAAGGAAATAAACAATTGATAACGCACTTTTTGCTTTGCGCCAATTGCTATGTGTTAGCATGCATGATTCGGTTATGAGGAAAAAGCAGGTACTAGGCCCACATGCATTTTCAAGCCTTATGCGACATGTACGCCGCCCAAGACAAGCATTCACATGAGTGACGGGCAACAACATCATACGATGGGAGACGCAACCACCCCCACGCTGCCGACAGGACAAGCGGAGCCCAACTCGGATATTCTTCGGAATGATGAGTGGGTAAAAGACAAATGCATGCGACAAAACGCTACCTCGGCACCCACATGTCTCTTTTCCCCCCACCTCCACCGAGCAACGTCACGTGAATTGGTAGTAGTATACGTCCGCCACTCGACCCGACTGTTCCGATGGTCACGACTTCACAAGCAAATCGTACTTGAATACCTTCAAGCTGCCAGACCGAGGGTCAGCTTACTATTGTGTAGTATGCATGTGCATGCCCGAGTACCAGGGCCGCGGAGGGGGGGGTTTTTTTGGGCTTGCTGGGGAGACGTAGGAAGGAATGGGTCTAGGCCCGCGCGCTTGCAAATACGTATATGTCGCTGCATATGTACACATGTACGCGAAATAAGCGAAAGAGATGGAAGAAGAAAAAAAAGTAAAACACATCTTGCATCAAGAAACGGACACTTTTCTCGTACTTTTCTTCGGTTATGTGTTTTTTTTTCTCAACTTTCCTAATAGGGAAAGTTTGCTCGCTGGCCGATTTGGTGCCGTGGTGGGAAGAAACAAAAAACCGTCGAAGACAGTGATATCCGGTGGTTAACTAAGAAAACTGCTGATTGGTATTTTCTCACGTCTACCTACAAATGACTTTCTTTTTTCTTTCTTCTTTTTTTTTCTCGGGGGTGATGGACGAATATAATAGGTAGACGAATAAGCGCGGGCGCGGGCATGAATTGTGTGTAATTTGTATTATCATGCGTGCGTGCGATATGATATGAGTGAGTGCGACGAATTGGCAAAGATGGAGTGATTATTCATATAAAATTGCTGTACAAAAGGAAAAGAAGAAGAGAGTTTGGACGGCCGCCCGTGGGTGCTGGGTCGGGTGTAAGACGAGCCGGGCACAGTAAGATGTTTATCTTGATTTGGTGAGAGAAGAGAGGGGACCAGCTTTGCCGTATTAGAAGAGAGAGGGGTATGCGGGGTTGATAAAAGTAAAAAAAAAGGGGTCTGGGGTAAGCCATGTTGGATTCTGACATGTAGTACAGAGATGGTCCCTGGACTCTCTACGTACGTCTTGTACATACGCGTACGGGCTGTATGTAAGCAAGGACAGGATACCAATACTATACATAGATGATGTATGATGCACTTTCTCAGGCTGCATACTTGGCGCCTTGTCTCCCGGCATCTCGCGGGACTGTTTGTTGCCGCCATCCCAGTCCATTAACCAACACACACATAAACTATATCAATAGCAACAAACAATAACAAGACTAGCATCAACCATAACAATACCCATCCCTTGCCCACCTAGACACACTAACCGAAGTTTCGTCGCGACTAGAAACCAAACTAGACGACTAGACAGGCGAACGACGGAACTGCAATTTCGCCCAAGAAAGACAGACGTCGCAGATATAGTTCACCAACGTGTGCTAGCTAGCTCTTCGGGGATGTGTGCCCTGAAACACGCCCTAGGTTCCTGTTTATTTTTTATTTTGTTTTAATTTTTTGTCTACTCATGCTAGCTCCAAACCATGGGCGCGCGCCTAATACCTCGCGCCTCTATGATGAATGTTTCCCCCCCAGCTTCTTTGTCGCTGGTTTGGGCTGTTTCACGAGCGGCCTTTACGTACCTGGCTTCAAAGGTCCTCCCTTTTCCCTAGAAGAGCAAAAGGGGAGGGTTTTGTTATTGGTGATGGTGTTAGAAGTATAGTTTGGGCGTCGCACGCACGCAAAGGGGGTTTGACCCAGATAAAAGCCAGACAAAAAAAAAAACTTCCCCCCATTTGTTTCACAAAAGAGAAGAGAGACAGTTTGAGCCTGAACATGCCTCAGTGTCTGCCTTGTAATGGTTTCATTCTATTACGTCGTTCTTTGTTTTTGCCTTGTTTCTGTTTACCCGCTCTCTGCCCCCTTGGCTAGTCCAACCATTGACGTTTGGGCTGTCACCGCTTCAGACACTACTATAGCATGCCTCCCTTTGTTATAGATTGCAACCTGATCTGACTTGCACACGTTCTGGGCCCACCCGCAGGTAGGACGAGCTAAGCCGGGCAATTGTTGGGGGCTTTGGGGCTGAGAAAGAAGGAGTAAGAAAAAATTATAGATAGAACAGTCAAGCGTTGGCGTCAGGCTGAGGCTCGGAATGCTACATTGGTCTGTGTGCAGCGCCGGCGGCCGGCGACGATTGACTGATTGACAATGTGGCGGTGTAGCCAGGACACAGCCACTTGGCCCAGCACACGTATGTACTTCGGATCAATGCTCTCGAGTGCGTTCAACACAGACCAAGATGAAGACATTTGGCGGGACTTACGAGTCAAGGATGCTTGCGTGTGCCGTGATGGCTCCAGGTCGTATACGTATTCACATGTTAGCTGAGTTGGTGTGTACAGGACAGTGTTGGTCGGGGAGAGAAGGACCAAGGTGATTGGTTGGACCCGAGACATTACCAGCAGATTTAGGATAGTGCCCCGAACCGGGAATGAAGGGGGCCTGGCGAAGAGCCAAACAACACGGGAAATCACGATGTGCAACGAGGGAAATTTGGGAGTTTTTTTTGGAGTGATACATGCATGCGCCAGTGCAAACGCAAGTGCATCAAATTGCTTGATTGTTTTTTTGAAAGCTATGATGTGCCCGAAGAGCTCGAGTATGGTATCTAACGAAAGGATTTTGTCCCATACACCGGATCCCTAAAGCTGTGTACATGGAAGCGAAGTAGTTATACATGGAACCCAATGCCCTTGGAACTGAGAACAGCGCCAAGGGCCGTGGTGAACGAGTGACGAGAATGGTAGTAGAAACAATGAAGCTCAATTGGATTGCCGCAGACATATCCCAAAGACACGAATCCAAAGAAAAGATGGGAGTCGTTTTCCTAAGACTCGAGTCAACCGGACCCAGCCTGATGCGAAAGTAAACAAGTCGTAACATGGTCGTGCATAGCGCTGACCCGGCATGCGCTAGCGAGAGATGAGGGTATCTTGGTCATGGACTGACAGAGGAGCAGGCGCTTAGACGGTGCTCCACGAGGCCTTGAGGCGGGTGTCCTCGTTGATGCCGAGGGCCTTCCAGGCAGCGCGGGACAGGTCGACGTCGTTGGGGCCGTTGCAGCCAGGGCACAGGTCCATGATGGTGGCCTTGACAGAGGCACCGTTGTAGTCGATCTCAATCTCGGTTCCGCACCAGGGGTTGCTGGACTCGCCGGTCATGTAGTCGTAGGTGGATCCGCCCTTTGCGTCCCAGAGGCCCTTTGAGATGGCAACAACCATCATGTCGTCGGTGAGGGACTTGCCGCAAGCACCGGCAGCGCCAGTGTTGTCGTAGACGGTGATGTCGACATCGGAGTAGCTAGCGCCGGAAACGCCCTTGTTGGAGGTGGAGGGAGCAGGGGCGGGAGCAGGCTCGGGCTTGGGCTCAGGCGAGGGGGAGGGAGCAGGAGCGGGAGCAGGAGCTTGGGAAGGCTCTGGCTTAGGCTCCTCTGGCTTGGGCTGCTCGGGCTTGGGCTGCTCTGGAGCTGGAGCAGGCTCCTCAGGCTTGGGGGCAGGAGCAGGAGAGGGAGAAGGGCTGGGCTTGGGCTGCTCAACTACTGGGGGAGTGTAGGCTGGGGCAGCAGGAGCAGTGGGAGCGGCAGCAGCTGGGGCGCTGCTAGAAGTGGGCTTCTGTTGCTCGTAGAAAGCGGCAGGGGCCGAGCTGGGGGAAGCAGTCGGGGTGGCGGCAGGAGCACCATCGTCGTAGACGGTGGTGTAGACGATGACGGTCTCGGTGACGATCTCGGTCTTGTAGACGAGATCGCGCTTGTTGACGGGGGCAGCAGCGGCAATGGAGCCGAAGAGCAGGGAAGCGAGAACAGTGGAGGCCTTCATGTTGACAGGAAGTAGGGACAGTGGTTTTTTTTTTGGTGGATTGGATCGTCGAGGGAGTGTTGTGTGGAGGTATCCGCAGGGAATGGCTGAACTGGCTAGCAGTTGCGAGAGAGTGGTTTGTCGGATAGACAAGTGGAAGACGAAAGCGTCTTTGTGAGGGAGTGGAAGGAATGTGGAAGAAACAAAAGCCTCAAGCCTGTGGAAAGAATGACACAGGAGGAGGGCGAGGGGTAGAATATAAAGAGAGTGGGTGAGGGTGTGGGAGAGTGGAGGAAAGGTGGGCGTGGAGTGGGTTCCTGGCGGTTTTGCGCTAGAGACTAGAGGCACTAGGGCAGCCCGTGCACGGGCCGCTGGGCAACGTGCCTGGCGGCTTTGCATGCCATGGCATGGCACCGCAGCTCAGCGCAGCGCATCCTCCGCGTCCGGCCACGCAGACTGGCAGACTGGCATTCTAGGGCCGTCACTGTGGCGTCGCCACGCCGGGCCGACGACTGGCTGAACGGCGTGTCCCTGGCGTGCTCAACAGGTGCAGACTCTGCATCTTTTCCACTTTTTGCCTGGATGCGACTGGCTTCGGGGTGCATCGCGCCAAGCAGCAGCTGTAGCAGCAGCAACAGCACGCGCGGGCTGGTGCGCCCTCGGGCTGCAACCTGTTCTTCTTTTTCCTGTTTGCGCTGACTGTGCGTTCGTGTGCCTGTGTTCGAAAATATCGCCCTTGCACACACATAGACGCACATAGACACTGTAGCCATACTTAGCCGGGGGCGCAGCGTGCGTAGTTTCATGCGGCCGCAAAGGGCATGGGCCGAGGCAGCCCTGTGGCCAATGGACGCGCTGTTCCTGACGATCGCTGCACGTCTGTGCAGTCCCGTGTCCGGCCCAGGGGCATTCCCATCACCAGCTGAGCCCGCCGCTAAACGAAACACCCTCTCTCCTCACACGTGTATCGCGACGACTCGCACCACAACAGCTCTCGCTCTCTCCCACAGCAGCAGCGTCCTCGGGTCCGCTGGCCTCGCCGGTGACAGGACATGCGCCTCCGCCCTCGGCGCCACCGCCATTGGCCCCTCTCGCCGTCTGCTCCACTGCTTTCCACTGCCAGCACCGCGCATGCAGCACAGCGTCAAGGTGACATGGACCGCCGGCACGCCTTTTACCGGAACCTTTGTTTGGCCCAGAGCCGTCGCCGTCGTCGTCGTGCGTTCGCGCCGTCTGGGACACGACCACTCGACAGCTTCTCGACTGCCGCAGCATGGCATTTGTCGTTGCTCCCCGACGCACTCGAAATGAAAAGTGGGGCTCTGCCCATGGCCATTCGCCGGCTCCAGTCCCGCGCGCTAGCCATGCGCGAGAATTTGCCTGCTCTCTTATCCACTTATCGATTACGATAGCGATCCATCCGTCATCCCATCCTAGCCCAACCCAACCTTTCACCTCGCCTGCCAGTCCGCGCGTCCGTTTGGTCCTTCTCCGACCCCAACCAAAACACCACACTATGGCGTCATGACCCGTCCAACTTTCCTCTTGCTCTCGCCCGACGTGAAAAAATGCTCCCCTTTCCGGCCTTTCACCCATCCTGCCGAACACAACCGTTGTTTTACTCGGCATACGCAATCTCGCCTTTCCATTACTAACCCTTTTGATTTTTGCTTCTTTCGTGGTTCACCAACCAGCTTTGCTACAGTGGCTCCCAAGGCAGAGATTTTTCGCCTGCCTCATCTCCACTTTTTGCGCTGACGCCTAGACTTCCTCGCTTCAATGCTTGTGTAATGTAACGCATCCCCGACGTCTTACGTCCAAGAAACAAAGTCTTACTCGACAAAAAAACTGTCGTGGTCTAGAATGGTTCGGCTCCCCTCGTTGCTTTCTAGCGCAAACTCATACTTGGTCGTCGTATCGTGGTACGCTAGACTCTGTCGAATGCTTCTGCCGCTCCCTCAGCTGCGTACTGCAGACGTAATTCCTTTCTAGTCCCGACACCCGCTCAACAGTGGTTCGCCATGGTTTGTTCCTCCGGCATTTACTCCGTAGTGCCTAAACTACTGCTAGTCGATTTTGCCATCAATACATCAAGCCTACACCACGTTTACACCATTGTGGACCAATTACAGGAACCCTGTCACAGCAGCAGGAATATCCTCCACAAAAAAGAAAATCACTCATCCAGTATTGTCAGTAACCATGTGTCAGCATTACCCCACAGTCCTCTCTCTCTCTCTTTCTTCTGCCCGCTTGGGTGGAGATTGGACTCCACAACGCCACACAAACGACACTGCACAAACCAGGAAAAATCCTCTAGGATAGTCATGTTCATACGTGCAAATATGATTCATCAACCATCAGCTACACACCATACGTCATCATCTACTGCCCTCTGCATACGCACGCCTGCCATCATGGACAATGAGCAATACTGTTGACCCAACTTGCCCATGTTGAGACTCGGATTGGGCATATATGTACTCATGGGTATTCCCATGCAATTTACTCCGTCCTCGCTCTCCTCTGTATTCTTTTTTTTCCTTTTCCTTTTTCCCGCCTTCCCTCCCATCTTGATCTCTCCCGCAAAGCCCCAAAGTTTCTCCAGGAACCATTTCCTTCTGCAGCCTTGTTTTTCGTCTCTCTCACCCCATCTTTTGGCCGAGCCACGGTACATAATCTCCCCCCATCATGCCATTTGTCATCTGCATATTTTGCTTTCTTTTTCCACAACTCGACTGCTTTGTTTTTGAGAGCGAGGGCCGCTGTTCATGGCTTGGCTGACGTCTTGTCTTTTCATTTCCACCAAAATAACAAATTATGGTTAGAATAATAAGATTAAGATTAAGATTAATCGACAAAAACTAAGGAGACTGGCTCGCTCGCTTGCTATTGCCTCGCAATTCGCTGTCTTTAGGCGACGACGAAATGAGAGGCTTTTCAGCTGTTGCGCTGACAAAACGCCCCCACTGTGTTCTTTTTGTTTCTGCGAGGGATAAAACAGCATCATGGGTTCGAGTTTTCCCAAGATATTGTGAGGGTGCTGTCTGTCCTACTTTTTTCCAACTTTTTCTGCATATGTGATTGGATACCTTTAGCTATATTGGACGCACCTGAGTATATATGCTCAGTCGTTCTCACATTCTCGGCATTACTTTTCCACTGAGCTGTGTATATTGAGATTGTCATACGTAAATACCATTCACCTCCAGAGACTGCCAATGCAGTACACGGTACCTTTTTGGGCACGTCATGGACTGGGTGGAGCTGAACATGATATCGTTATAGACATGGGATAATGACAGATATGTTTCATTAAGTATTACGACTAGGAATATGTCATCTGTCGGAGCATATCTATCCTAGACTTCACCAGAAGCTCCAGATATTATGTTTTGCTTTCACATGATCAATATGAAGAGATGGATCACATCTATCGTGTCATAGCGTCAAGAGTAAATTAATTCCTAGTTTGAATTCGTGTAGCAGAATGTAGCTATAACGAGTGACGGACTTGAGATACGCAGCCTTGGTGGCGTGTGCATATCCCTCGGGTTGCCTGTTTAGTTAGTAGGCACAGGTGTGGATTGGACATTTATAACATAGCGTCATGCTAAGTGACATGTTGCATTGTTTGAATCAATCTGGCAATGATATCCTGACTGTAATAGATGAATGCGCCAGTCCCTTTCTCTCGTCAGGCTCCCTGTGAGAACATGTCATGTCTCAGTTCATCACAAATCTACCATCTTGGACGCTGTATTCGTATTAACGGTGTAGACTGGAATGTGTCAATTGTATATCCATCTGCGTTGTCAGAAATTGTTTGCACTATATTGGGTTATTTATTTCTCGCAAAAGAGTAATAGTAAAGCTATGCATTTCTAAATCGAGAATAGGCCGAGCGCGGACAAAATCTACACCTTTCTTTGCCGTATTTATCGTCGTTGGCCATTTTCACGGTAATTTGTTTTTCATCATGTTGCATGTCCTTACCTTTTGGCGTTCGTCGTATCATGGGTAATTCGCTTTGTTATACATACCTACTTTTCTTTCTCATAATGAAGGGTTGCACAAGTTAAGCTTGTCCTTTAAACTACTTGGCGGTACGAGCAGTCGGCATTTCAAGGCGAGAGTGAGGTTGGTATGATTCATTTGGAATCAAGTGATTTCCCAAGGTATTTAATCTATCCTGAAACAACAAATACCCGCGTTGATGTAGCCTCTTTGCGGTAATCTGACAATGTTGGTTCAAACCAAGGCGAACCTGAATTCCAGGCCCTTCGCAAACTCAAGTGCTGCCTCAATCTCCTTACTCAATCCATCTTGTTTATAGTGATCTATCAGTAGATCCACAACATCCTGTCGCTTGTGGTGAACCGCATAGGCGAGTGCAGTCATACCTCTTCGGTCTTCTTCTCCAATTTTGAACTTGTCCTTGTGTTTCATCAAAAGTTTGCAAATTTTCAAGTGTCCTTTCGCAGCAGCGTAATGCAATGGTGTACTCCCATGTACCGTGCTCAGCCCTGGGTTCCCTCCCAATTCAAGTATCTTCTCCATTTTCCCCGAACCTTCATGAAGAAACTGAAATTGGCATATCATGTGCAAGGGACTCCTGCCGAGTATGTCCTGGCTGTTCCACCAGCCTATATCAACAATGTCGATACTTCTCATGTAATCCAAAGTATAGGGATACTGTTCAAAGTCCTGGTCTAGAAGACGATGAAGAGGCGTTCTCTTCAAGCAATCCAGATCTCGTGACTGCCATTCAACGCCATAAGATTGCCTACTATCCAAGCAGTAAAGAGAAAGGGATCTACTATACGTGGCAGGTCCAGAAAACCCTATCGATTCAAGTATGGCTCCGGCTTGACGTGGTATTTCGAACGCGAACTCGACGGATCGTTCAATCTCCCTGCGCTGAAGTTCTTTTATGTAATTATATCTGGGAGGATATATCACAACAGGATGTTCCCGGTCAGTATGTAGTTGAAGCAGGAATTTTCCACAAACATCCACAGACTTCATAGCTTGGTCGACCATCGGTTTGTGAGATTCCGGGCAGCACCTACGGCACATCATATCCGTGGAGCCAATGAGCCAGGCAAGACTTTGGCCTGCTGTCAAGAAGCGCGCAGGAAATGTTTCCAGCCCGTTTTCGTTATTCAAAAGTTCACCTAATAATTGCTCGAGGGCTTGGGGCAGAGTACCAAGCACAAATTTTTTGAACTTTTGTTTTGGCCCCCGACAAAGTGGTGCAGAATACCAACCAAAGTGGGATGTCATGTCTTTTTCAAGTTTTTCGAGCCGTTCCACGGCCATAGTCATCATTTTATGATAATTCTTGAGAAAAGCCCTGCATGTGCATTAATACTGTGGCCACATCATTGTGCTAAGCTCAATAACTGCAGACGTACCATTTCTTGAGACGATCCTCAAACACACCCGAGTCAACAGAATGAGAGATGTCAGTGTGAATTGGTGATAAATACCTCGATGCTAGCTTCCTGGGTCGGGTTACTCTAGTCCCTTCTGAGCACAGAAGCCCCTTTTCTATGCAGCGATCGCACTTGTCTGAGCTCTTCCAGATACACTATTTATCAACTATTAGCAACAATCTTTAATGTTCGCATTGAGATGTCCTGGAATGGATATTGGTAGTTCGACTTGTAGTCCAATAATTCCATTTTGTAGACATTTAACTACTTACACCCTTCTTGTCTTCTCGACATCTTTGGCATTTGACCATATTTAGTTTACGCTTCTTTCGTCCTCGTATCGGTGGTAACTGCTGCTTTTCGGAGGTCTCCACATGGGATTGCATCCCCTGGTCTCGCCCACTGTTAACTTCGTTTCGGGGTTCCTCCTGTGTATCTAGGTCTTCATGGCCATTCAGATTTTGAATCCGATTTGGTTCTGGTGTACTTGCTGTTGCAAGGAGTGATGGTGTTGGCGGTGTTGAAACTGGTATGTACAGCTCGGCAAATGCCCTACGCTCTTCATCGGTCATCTTTTCAATATCCAAAGCCCTGAGGTCATTTTCGGAATAGGTCTCTGTACACATCTCGCACATGTTATGGTTGCAGCGAAAGCAAATGCTAGGCTGAAAGCGAGGAGTAGTGTTACGATAGATGTAACCGCAGGTGCAACAGGTTCTTTTGTAGATGGGAAAAGCGTGATTAGCTTGATCCAAGCCATGCGCTTGGCCGATATTCGATTCGTTGGTATTTCCAGACATAGTGAGAATTAAACGTGTACAGTGGAATAGAGATAAAGGCGACTTTGTCGTACTTGTACAAGAATAAATGTAACGAGATGATCAGACTTGTTGAAAAAGGATTCAATTCAAGGTGTAAACGAGATTCTTTAAAGATTGACAGTCCTCAATGAACTCATAAGACGCCCCTAAGTGCGAACAAGTGCGAATAGTGCGGCTAATAAACTCTGCGACAAAGTGCGACAGTAAAAAAGACACGCACGCTGCGTTGGCAACATCAGCTCATGCAAGCCATATTGTGGCTTGGAGCCTGGCAGCGCCAATTCATTAGTGGTCGCACTTTGTCGCAGCTACGAAAACCAGGTTGGTCCAGTGTACGCAACACTGCCACCCCATGATGGAACGCCTTAGATGGACGGCCTTACGTAGCTACTGGTGCTTCGCATTGGTGGTCGCACTTGTCGCACTTGTCGCACTTGTAGACCGTTGGCTGTACCTTGAAGTCCGTGGGTGGCGCGCATTATGCAGCCAGTGATCTGTGTGAACCTTTCGATTGTAAAGTGCCGATCTGTGATTTTGCATTCACATTAGCTTCGACTTGTTAACTAATTGGTCATCGCATGTTGTCGCACTTTCATAGCAGAGATCTTTTACATTGTAAGATCACTTTAGATAATGTGCGAACTTCGTTCATACTCGGTGATTCGTCGTCGCATTTCATCGCACTTGATTTTAAACTAAATGGGCCAGCTGGTTTACAGCAGGCCCACTGGCATACCCTCGATCCGTTCACTGCCTACACAGGCGAACAATCCATCCAAATCGCACCAAATCGCACCAAATCGCATTTTGAGAATGCATTGCCATCCGTAGCAGGGGCAACTTGCTTCTGAAGTGATAATAAGATGACCGTAACCCTTTGCCTTTGTCTAACTCCCAATCCATCAATCATCAGCATCAGTTCATTTTGATATTTCCCAGTTTTGTCCCAAACATATCATCCTAGACAAGATACATCTAATTCTGACCGTCGTCCCCAACACACCAGTATCCGCCATGCTCGCCGCAAACACCACTACGTCTGTCGTGACTCCCATGTTGAACACACTCGCAACCACTTCGACAAACAAGTTGATGATCAAGGACGACACTTCCGAATCGTCGAGTGCGACGATGAGTTTCGGTGTGTTGGGCTTGGTTTTGACTGCGATTGGCATCGCCGTCGCTGTTCTACAGCTTCGACGCATGTCTCATCGAACCAAGAGAGCAGAAGTATTTGAGCTTGCATGTAAGAGTACAATATACCGACTTACAAAGTGTAAGGCTGACTATGTTTAAGAAGAGCACTGGAAGAATCCGAAAGCCAGATAGACCCCCGACTGGCGTACCTGAAGGAGCGGGTGGTGGCTCAACCAGACATAGAAAACTGAGGGGGTTAGGATGTCGAGTGAGCGGTAGAATGCAGCTGCGAGAGTGTCTAGGTGTTAAATAAGGTGGCAACACTCATACTGTTGAGAGTATGTATTACTACTCAATACGGTGTACACTGGCGATCGTGTTATGCACGTCTAACACATACAACACCCGTTATGGGCTTGCAAGATTGGTTGTGTAACTTAGTAGACTTGTGATATCATGGTCGGCGTTATTTTCTTCTTTTTGAAACGGAGTTGGGTAGTATAGAATCGACATTGTTCTGCTCTTGCGAGCACCCCCTTTGATGTGCTCCAAAACAAGGATTACGGGAATGACGACCATGCATCGTATAGAGTCAACGGCGCTGACAGCCCGCAGGTCTGGACCTTCAGACGTTAACAATCTGAAACCAGGTACAGATGAAGATCTTCGATGCGCATCATCGGAGGCTAGCGAGAGTGGCCGTACTGGCACGTATGAGGGCTAGTACAGCACTTGAAGCCATGGAAACATAGACATGAGGCTGCTTGGACAGCAAGGCTCGCGGGTTCCAGCGGCAAGTAATGGGGTAAGGCTGAGAGTGGAGGTGTCTTGGGACGTGGGCATGTGTCGATCATCTTCGATGAACTTCTTAGTTGCCGCGACTGAAGCCTTGGCACCGGCCAGCACGCGGCTTTACTTCGTAATGTGCAATCCCATGTTTCGTCATCTTCTGTCAGGCAAGCACAATCTAATAGACCCCTCCCCAGCCACCACGTCTGCCTCACCTTCTCTGCGACCAGTATCGTCGCGCCCATTTCAACTACCACCCTGACTGCTGTGTACATTTATACACTGCGTACTCGTGACCGCATTCCACCCGCGTCTGGGGCCTTCTATTAGCACGTACGCTCGTTGCACCCTGTTCATACCACTTCGTGCGCCGGCCACACTCTCCCCCCGATAACAACCTCTTGCATTTCCGCCCTCATCTTTGAGCCTCGCACGAAATAACTCACTGTCACTCGCGTCAAATACTTGTGACCTGCTGCGCGGAGTAGCACGGCCGAGCCCGTGCTTCGTTTCACCTCTTAGGAAACACTGAGACCGGCTTCGGACTCGACACACTCGCGCGACTCCTGTTGCCAGACGCTACCCTCATCATCGTCATCGTCATCGCTATTGTACATAATGTCCCTCACCGACTCCGAGTTGGAGTTGGTCAGCTCTGAGCTGCGGGGCAATAACGACGACATTCCAGAAGAGCCCGACATGATTCTCTCATCAGATGCCGACAACGACTCGTCGTTCACTCCACCACCGCGCATTGCCGCACGCTTCTATCGTCACTCAGCAAACCGCCGCAAGTCGTCGGCGACATCATCGCGCCGCAACTCCATTTCCTCGACACACTCGCACACGTCGAACCGATCGTTTCGCAACAGCTGCCAAAGCCACCAGGTAGCTCAGCACCTTCGCCGCGCCTCGATACTTGAAGACCGCAAGGCAAGATTGGCGGACCGGGCAGCGCACGCCGAGCAGGTTCGGCTGCGTGCTGCGTTGGCCAAGGCTGCCCCGCGTGGCTCCAACAGTGAAGAGCGAGCACTGGCAGCAAAACAGGCCCGTGAGAAGCACCTCGCACAAGTTGCCGCATCCTGTGCCGAAGAAGTGAGGAGAGCCAAGAAGATTGCCGAAGATATGAAAGAACGTAAAGCCGCCGAGGAGCGAAGGTATCGCATGGAAATGGAGGAGAAGTTGGCAGAGGCTGAGAAGAGAAGGCTGGAATACAAGCGTAACCCCCGACGACCCCGGACTGCTAGCTCACCACCGGCTCGTGCAAAACCACGTGCCCACAGTCCCATTATATCCGCTGAGGATGCAGCCAAGAGGATTCAGGCGGCCTGGAGAAGCAAGGTTAGGCGCGATATCGTCAGGGAATGGCTGAAACTTGGTCTGTCCATCGAGATGGTCCAAGAGACCAGTTTTGATGTCATCACGGGCATGCTCGCAGAAGAGAAACTGTTGAAGACGACTGAGAGAATCATGACCTTGTTTGTGCTATTGCCAGATGCAGATCCAACCTCCCGTAGCGCCGCTGTTAGGACTTTCCTCTCCTCATACCTTATCCTGGCACACCCCACCTATGTTTTCAGCCGAGATGGAGACCAGGAGCAGGACTTGATTACCAAGGCCAAAGACCTTGTTATCAGCTTTGAGTCTGCCCTAGCCAAGTTGACCAAGCTCAACTCCTACACCCCATCACCTACACGAACGGAAACTGTTTTGCTAGCCCACAGCGCGTTCGTTGCTGCCTTCAACGACTGGAAATCTCGCGATTCATCTGCGCTCGTCGAGACTATGGTCGCTTCGTTTGTCAGTCTTGATGAGATATGGCAAAGTGTCAAGGACGCGACAGTGGATGAAGTCGCCAATGAATATAGAAACGGAATCCGGGATAACCAGGCCATACTGCTTAGCAGGATCAAGAAGCTTGCCGGGCCGGACAAAGCCCTTACGCTGATCAGAAAGGCGATTCGCGAGAGCAGAAGGTCGAGGCCCAAGAAGAGACTCGCGGGTGATACAGTTCGACCACGTGTGGCTAGCGAGTCGACACCCGACTCCCCACTGTCAGCTGAGAGCGCCGCCAAACAGGCCGAAGCTGCCTCAGAGCTGGCGGCCTCTGGGCAGGTTGAGCCTGAAGACCCGACTGGACAGGGTCACCAGGCTCAGTCACTATCCAAGGTCTTCACAGTGGTACCTGACAACCGCATACTGGTACATGAGTTGTCGATTGACAAAGAGTACCGCATTGATCCTTCACCCACTGCGGACCTACGTGACGCTCTCAATCGGGAGCTTTGTGACGCCATGCGGCGGGGATTCGAAGAAGGCGACAGTACCAACTGGACGACTGCCATGGCAGAGAATATCAGAGGTAAACTGTTGCGTCTGCTGAAGCCGGGCAATTCGATGCATACTCTCATCTCCGAGACACTGGACCCAGAGCATGTCAGCCGACAATGCAGTCAAGGCGTCTTTTCGTATGGAAAGTTCTTCGATTTCATTGCGAGTATCTTGCCTAAACTGTGCGCTCCCTTCCGAGACACTGAGGTTCAAGCACTCGCCTTGGAACTGAAAGAGGAGGGAGACCTGTCTAGCATGATTGAGAAACTGTTCAAGATTCTCCACATCATTGACCTTCTCTCGTTGGATTATTCAAACTTCCTGTTGATGAATGCGGCTCCCACGCTGATCAAGGAGGCTGTCGGTTACGAACAACGCATGTTCACTCAGGACCTGGAAGAGAACAAGATTACTCTTGATCGCACGCGTCGCTGGTGGCGTAGTGCAACAGTCAACATGCATACCGAGGCTGATCGCAGAGATCCGTGGAGTCAGGCAAATCCGCTCAATCGACCTACGGCGCACAAAATCTATGCACGTGGTCTTGTTGATCTGGCCATTGCAACGCCACCTCTTCGACAATCTGAGTTACCGGAGACGCTCGAACTGGACCGGGCACGCATTGCGCGTATCCGCGAGGACGCACTTCGCATCACGACGATTGGAGGGATCTTGCTCACGGCCAAGAACCTACTCAAGCGCGATGTGCGGTCGCAATGGAAGTCGGAAGCCAATAAGATGTGGACGGTGCTCAAGGAGAACGGGTACATGTCTGACCCGTCGACTCCGGGCAAGATCTCATCTCTCCTCGAGTCATCACGCAACATGCCGCCGTCGACACGCTCGCAGCTGTCATCGACCATTACCCGGCTACTGACGCAAGCCGAGGCAGGTAAGCTGTCAGATCCCGTCATGAAGGTACTTTTCCAGCGGCTCAAGACGCACATTTTCAATCGCGTGAGCGCCAGCAGCTCGGGCGAACGCGTCCGCGCGGCTAGCACGGCTATCGAAGGCCTTGCTACCACTGGTCTACCAGAGTTTGTGACGCAGGTCGCCGACATCTGCGAGCAGCTAGGCAAAGTGGGTGACGTGGATAGAAAGTGCCATGGCAAGTGGTACGAAGAGATTGCCGAGGAGATGGAGAGACTGGGGCTGGAAGGGGGCGAGGAGCTTACGCGCTCCCGCAGTGTGGAGAGTTCGGGCACTGCGTCATCGTCATCATCTTCTTCCATGTAAACATGGACTAGGTATATGATGGGGATCATGTCGTTGTTGGCGTACGTGTTTTTCTCTCTCTTCCTCTTCTCTTTCGCTACGATATGTTGTCTTTGTGGGGACTCGGTTCACTGTACATGTTGTCTTTACTAGACTATGCGTTTTTGTCCTTCACTCGCATGGCGCTGCAGGTGTTTTTTTAGGAGACTATTCTTTTCATTTTTCTCTCATTCTTTTTATGAGTTCCTCCTTTTTCATTCTTACCTTGTTGTATGCTTCAGTCTAGACGGCGTGTTGTTGTTTCTTTTCCGCGAGCAATATACCAATAGGGGGATGGGACATATATGATTCTGTTTCTTGGTATTGCTGTTGGGAGCGAAGCGGGATCATGATTTTGGTGTTTATCTTTATACGTATACCAATTGTTTTTTTCTTGTTCTTGTTGATCGAGCAGATTTTGTTCTCATCGTCATTAATGGTAATACACGATCATGCTTTATGACTTTGACGTTGGTTGTTTGTGTTTGGGTCTAGACGGATAGAACTGGATGTAGTGGTTGGAAGTGTATGTGTTCGTGTTCGTGTTCGTGTCAGTGTCATTGCCATTATATGTGTCAGTGTCAGTGTCAGCGTGGAAGTGCATGTGACGAAGTATAACCGGGAAGCAAGATCAATGCATAGCTTGATGATTGATCAGTCGTGAGACAAGAGTCAGTGTGTTACTTGACGAGCCAAAAGTGAAGACGAAAAGAAGTGGTCAAGGCAAGTTTTGCTGAAACGTGGATGAGAAGTGTATAGCCTTGCACATGGCTAATCTTGTCGGAAAAAAGACCTTGTCGATCAAGACGTGGGTTTTGATTATTCTTGTTTTCTTGTCACATTCGTATTGCAGTCGTTCCCCCTTCATTTTGCTGCACGATATGAGACAGGGCTATGATACTCTGAGAGCCGCGAACAACCATTGGTCTCCATGGGGACCATGTTACGTAGGAGGATTCGATATTGCTGTGTGTTATGCACAGCGGTCATGGTCCTTTTTTCCGCCAGTAACACACATCAATCATGTCTGTGCATTTCTATAGAGGGATCATAGGGCGAAACCAGTGGAAGCTACGATCTTTACCACTTACATGAGTGGTTGTGGGTAAAGGGACTCCACACAGATGTGTGACCATGATTCATTGCTTAATCGGTCAGCAGAATGGGATTATAAGTTCTGCTTTGGGGGGGAAGAGCCAGATACCGGCGGGAGTGACGATACTGGGGGCCGACGGATGCCAAAAGTTGCTTTTCTTGCTTCGTCGATGCGGCCCTTTGCAAGACTAATGGCCGGGACGACCCACTCTCCACAGCTACATTGCATGCCCTGCCAGGCATACTTGCCTACATTGGTATGGCACTTTGGGCATTCAAGGCGGCCGTCTAACTTGCCCTGTTCAAGCTCAGGGCGCATCCAGGACAAGGGATCGAGGAAGTAGTGGGCACATTTGGCCGAAGAAGGGACTTGGGCAGCACTGTCTTTGGCAGAGGAGGAAGAGGATCCATGCGATAGTAGATACTGTGAGGTTGCCAGCGCGCGTCTAAAAGCGTGTAAGCCTTGGGCCGGGACACTGAGTCGGCGGTAAGAGAAAAAAAAAGGGAGCATAGGGTAGCGACAAAGCGTTATGGTGCAGCGGCGGCCCCACTTACCTGCATTTGCGACATCTCAACTCGCAGGCGGCGTCGGCCTCGTCAGCAACATGTTCGTCTTCGAAGCGGATCTTGTCTGCGTCTGGGGCTTGGCCACAGGCGCGGCTCAATTCGATCTCACGCTGGTAGACCCATCGCTGGTAGGCCGGGGTGCTTTCGACGTCTTGGGGCGTGTGCATTTGTGCGTAGAGTTCTAGTTGCTTCATGAAGCCTGGGTTTGGTTCGCAGATGGAGCGAGCTTGGCGTACGTGGGACAGGGCTTCGGAAGGGCTGATGTTGTGCTCTTGCATCAAGTAGGCAATGACAACGGTAGCCGATCGCGATTTGCCCATGGCACTAGAGAAGCAACAGTGGTTGGCATAGTGGCCTGAGTGGCGGGCGTGGAATAGAATGGAGGCATAAAAAAGCGTGGCAAGAAAGCGGTGTGAAATTGGGAAAGAAAGGCGGAGCAGGAGGTAAAAGAAAAACAAGGCCAGCCTCTGCAGCCAGGAGATATGCAGGACACGAGAGGGAAAGAGAGAGGAGCGCATGCATTTGCAGAGCACCCAGTGACGAGGCACTGGGGCCGTCGTGTGAAGATGGCAAAATTGCCAAGCAAGGCAGTCGGGGATGGCGATCCAGGGTCGTGTGTACATGTGTGTGTGTGTGTGTGTGTGTGTGTGTGTGTATGTGCACGCGGCTTCAGCTGGGCAAGGGGCTGACTTTTGACTTACCAATGCACTAGAACGCCGCCACCTGCGTCGAGGCCTTGACGAATAAATTGGTTGGTGGCAGGAAAATGCTCGAGCAGGTTTTCGTCGTCAACATCGTCGACCTCGACGACCATGTGGTTGAAGGGGGCGAACAGGGTGTTGTCGAGAGGGGTACGCAAGACGGAGAGGACATGAGTAATGTTTGCCTGCTCGAGGGCCTCACGACGGCGCAAGGTAAAGATGCTACCCAAGTGGTTAGACGCGTGTGACCGGGGGGAGACTCGAAACCAGGGCAGTTGGCGCCGACGACGACGACATTACGTACCCACCAATGTACAGGTTGAGGCTGCCCGGGACTCTATCGATGAGGGCCATTGTGGTGGATGTCCGGCAGTGGAGGGCCCCGAAAATAGTCGGGAGCCGGAGATGAGGGGAAGGGGATCAACAGGCTCAAGGCTGGGGCCCAAAAGGCATGTGCAGATGCAGACGTAGGGCGCAGGCAGGTTGAAGGAGTGCGGTGCAGCGCAGTACAGTATAGTACAGTGCAGTGTGCAGAGCAAGCAGTGAGGGCCTAATTTTGACCGAGGCTGGGCGGAATCGTGTGTGGCCGCCCAAATTTGCGGACCGTCGTCAATGGAACCCAAGGCCGATTACGTTGCCGGCAGCAGCCATCGGAGATTTTCGGTTACTCGAAGGGGTGGGGGTGTGTTTGTGCGGACGAGCGGATGGAGGGTGGCATGTGATGAGGAATGGTTTGGGTGATGGTGATGATGATGGTGGTGGTGGTGATGGTAGTGATGTTGAAGGACATTGATGGTGGTCTAGAGTCGGCGTCGGCGTCGGCGTCGGCAAGGGCAAGTGCAACTTGGGCGTCACGGTGTATACGTAAAGTAGTAGTACTTACACTGCCACTACTAACGCATACGTACTACACACACACGAATGGTCCATGCCATATCCAGTACAGCATTGCAGAGCAGAGCACTCGCGCTGTCATGCGCATCTGCCGACGGGCCATGAGGGCTAGCCGGGGAATAGGCTTTGGGACAGGCAAAAGACTACCTTTGGCACCGTCTTGGTCGGTGTCAGGTGTCGTCGTCGAGGGAGCGGAACCTGCCGAAGCCCCGCGGAGCTGCAGCGCGTGCGCGGATCAGGGACGGAGAGCCATGGCCATGGATAAGCCCTATGGCTCAAACTAACTCGTCCTCTACTACTTTACATGATATTACCGGTGCTTGCTAGCCACGCTCACCGGCAGCTTGGACATGTAAATCAAAGCCATCGTGCAGTGTCGTGCCGTGCAGTCAAATGCACATGCAATTACAAATACAAAAATAAAACAAACTAAAAAAAAACTTGAGCTGCTAGATATGACATGATGCCCATACATTACCTAGTTACGTGCACAAATATATTGGATATATTGCAGAGATAGGTACATGTGTATATATATGGATATATAGATACGTGGATAGATAGGTAAGTAGATAGGGCGTGTCGGCTGGCTGGCTACCTGCCTGCCAGGGCAAGGCAGGGCAAGACAGGGCTGCCAGGGCGCCTCGTCCCGTAATTCGGCGAGGCGCATCGTTGTTTGGGCCATGGTAGGTTGCGACGGCAGTTTGGCGACTACTGTTCCATACGACCGGCGTGGATTTGACGACATGGTCCATGACTTGGTGGTTCACGCTGTCTCAAAACAAGGTGTAGGCCCGCTGACCTGGCCGTCGACGATGCGCCCGCGACCCACCTGGGACCAACATGTTACTCAATAGCAGCTCCAAGCACAGACGGCCTGGGCCAGAATCCGATACCCCGGGGTCGTCTGCATGCTACCGCTCGTGGCAGCACGAGGCACCCCGGGAGCGACTCTGAGGCCGTGGACGGCGCCCCGAAGAGCCAGCAGGCCCACGGTACGCGGTATACGGCAAAGTCGAGCTATAGTACCGCCCAGTACAGACACGGGGGGCGGTGCAAGACAAGACGCGACCAGACGACATCAGACAGGCGCCAGGACAAGGCCATGTCGCATGCTGCCGCCACTATGGGTTTGCGGGCGCTCAGACGGCGAATGCTGGTCTCTGGTTGCTAGTTGCTGGGTGCTGGTCAGTGGATGCTGGTCAGTGGATGCTGGTCGGTGGATGTGGGTAGTGGTCAGTGGATGAACAGATGGATAGATGGATGGCTGGACATGGTATGCCAGAGGCTGGATGCTGGATGATGCCGGTGGATGCTGGCTTGGCTGGGCTGGGCTTGGCTGGTAGGGCTGGTGGTGCTGCCGTGTCGTGGGAGCGGTGCTGTGGTGCTGTGGTGCTGGGCTGGGCTGGTGTGAGGTTGCGTCTGGGTCCGTGCGCACCGACCGACCGCTTCCGCTACCCGCATCCAGCGCTAGGCGCAAAGGGAGCAGTCTGACGCTGTGCCGCCTGCACCTCTTTCATTCCCCCTCGTCCAATCCCCACCCATGGCCATGCAACCCTCGTCAGCCAGCGCCGCCAGCAACCTTGTCTGCCCCATGGCCGTGTCTTTGCCCTACCACCGCCCCTCTCCTCACCGTTGCGTCGCACCGCCAGGCCCAAATACCTGCCTGCCTCAATAATCCCCTCCTATCTGCTACCGTCTGCGTGCACACGCCCGCCCGCCAATCCACTCTACTCCACCACACTACACCACACCACACCACTCTCATTCTCTCTCGCCCAAGACATGTCCCTGCCCGCCTGCCAGCCCGCCAGCTAAGCCCCGCTGGCTCCCTCTGTTTCCGTCAGGCATGGTGTCTGCCTGTTTGTCGATCCGACTGAGCTTCTTGACTTGACCCCTCTCTTATACCCACTCACCGCACCCCTCTACTACTACTACCCATCCAATCTTTCACTCACTCAGTCCCATCCCAACACACCCCACGCGCGCTCGGGAAACCTCTGCCGTCGCCTGCGCGCTGTCCAGGGCCACGCAGCGTTACGACTACTGGGCAAGCCCTATGCACGCAAGACCACCGGCGCAAGCTTCACGCTTCACGCTTCTGGAAAAGTCAGAAACCACGCCTACACGACTAAGGCCTGCATGCCCTGACCCCTGCCCAACAGGAGTCCCCACTTCGTTGCTCCGTGCCAGGAGCACCCCGCCACAGCCAATCACTGCCTGTGAGTCTGCCCAGCTCACTGAGTGCTTAATGTCTAACCCAGTCCCCGGTGGAGGTCCTCTTTTCTCTTCCGCTTGCTCAGACTGCTTGCTTGCTGTCGCGTCCCAGCCCTGCCTCCGCCAAAGGAAGAAGAAAAGAAAAAAAAGTTCACGTCCCTCATGTGCCACTCGCCTTGCACGCCTGCTTCTTTTTAACTCGCCTTTTTTACTCCACTCCGCCTCAGGCCCGCGCTAAAAAAAACACTACACGCCCTTCCTAGGACCCTATCGTATGCCCGCTCGGGCGCCGCCGCTGCAGTCTGCCATGAGCATTGCACTCACCACCACCACTACTACTGTTTGACCTGGTTTGTCTGCTGCCCTCTTCGCATGACCCTTAGCCTGCATCCAAAAGAACAAAACATTGTGGCGGTGCGGGCCAGACCAGTTCCTTCAGCTCTACCCTACAGCAACGAGGGTCTCAGCCCTACGAACAGCCTCAATCGCTAGTCAACGGGTACGAAGAAACCGCCCCCGCTCCCTCCCATTCCTCGTCAGCCTCACCCTCGCAAAACTCACTCCCTCCCCCCCTCCTCAACTACACTCTCAACTCCCACACCCTTCCGGTAAGCCACTTACGATTACTCCTCTAAATTATCTCAGCTGCTCTGGTGCGCTCTTCGCTGCATCCTTCCCTGCCTGTTTCGGCCATGCCGTGTGGTTCCAAGCTAACTCGTGTGCGTCTAGGTCCGTGCCCGCCTACACCATCCAGCAGCCACTACATTCACGCGTCTTTGCTCGTCGCAACTTGCCACTTTGGCCCTGCTTTGTGTGTGCGTGTGTGCGTGTGCGTGTGCGTCGAGGGTACGCTTTTCAGCTACTCCCCCTAGTGGCGGGCTCCCACCACCCTTCGTCACAACTTACAAACCATGTCCTCGACGCCGAGTATTCGCGTATATGATTCCCACCGCTTTCCGCTGCCACACCACACTAGACCCTCGATACCAAGCCCAGCTGTAGCAATGGCTATACCGAGAGTACGTAAGCTCGTGTTTCTCCTACCTGCTGTGTATGCTTGTCAACGAGTCAGAAGAGCACTGCAAACTTCCTTCATTGGGGCCATGGCCTTCCGAATGCAGTTGCACTGTCGTGCATGCTCGCTCTTTCTCGATTCACCGCCCACCTATATTTTTTTCAATTAATTTTTCCCCCCTTCTCCTTTGCCCCCAACGAACAATTGACTAATCGCATCACACAATTTCATAGGCTCGCGAGCAAGTCCCGCCACCTCTACCTCCTCCACGTCATATCGAAGACCTCCGGACCGGCCAGGACCCTGGTTGGCAATGGGGCAACACGAATAGCCCTAGAGACACAGGTTTTGGCGGAAATCGGCTCGCGACAGTCAAACCTGGCTCGAGCTTATACGGTGGAGCCGGACCAAACTACCCACGCGAGCCCTCGGGCGATTACATACTTTCTCGCAACCGTGAACCCTCCATCTCCAGGTCACTTGAAGACATGAGCTCTGAACACAGTGGTCACAGCGACGAAGAACGCAACACAAACTCTCGCCCATCGCTCGCCAGTCACCGGTTCACAAGCGAAAGACAGCTGGGGCAAAAGGCCCTACAAAACTCGTCGCAAGCCTACGACAAGCAACTACTCTCCAAGATTGGGGGCCCTAGTACACCCACGAGAACTACTGCGCCCCCCCTCTCCTCTAACAACACCCAAGACTGTATCGTCGACCCACGGGCCTCGATTCACAAACACAACGGTCAGTTGAAGCCCCTGACGGTACCCGCCATCTCACCAGGATACACTGGCTTTCGCAGCCCCATCTTCGACCCAACAGAGCCGTCGAGGGCCCGCTACGGCAGCATCTCGACACCAGGACCTTTGGACGACACGGCCTCCACCCACCGTGGCAGCTACGACCACAGCATCTTTTCTGAACCCGACTTCACCATGGAGGAAAACGGAATGCGTGATTTGAACATCAACGAGCGCAGCCCTGCCGAGTCCGAAGAGTATCAATTAGGCCCAAAGGGCGGCCTGAAACGGCGCGCCTCGTCGCCGCCCTCGGAAGCTGCACGCGACGACCGTCCCACTACCAGTGGACAGAACGATCTCTATCACCGCCGCTCCATACAAATGCTCGTCAACCGAAACTGCAATGCTTCACGTTTCCAGTCCAACCCAAGCTCGCTGTCGTCGTCGAGCGCATCGGCCAGTCAACGCAGCGGCTCCATTGCCTCTTCGTTTGGCTTCTCCACTGCACCAAGTAGTATAACAAGCTATGGTGGAGATCAACGCCTGTCACCCAATGCGTTGTCACCGTTAGGGGAAACGGAATTGGGTCCCGTGTCGCCTTATGCAGCTAGCCGATCGTTGGATCCCAGTCCCCGCGGCTCCTTGTCACGGCCTCCACATCAGCGAGGCTTTTCGGAGACCGAGCATGCACAGCAGCTTCGCAAAATGTCCACAGACAGCATGTTACACTCACGGCAGAACTCTATTGCAAATCGCTTACCAGGTGCTTACATCTGCGAGTGCTGCCCCAAGAAACCTAAAAAGTTTGACAGCGAAGAAGAGCTGCGGTAAGTGACATGGGTCTGCGTTTTTACCCACCGCTACTTGCAACTCGCCCGTCCCCGTTCCCCCTCGCTCGCT